>APFE031345978.1:14704-49512 GCA_000404065.3 Pinus taeda | reverse complement strand
ATCCCATGAATCTGGTAGAGAACACAATAAACTGATGCACTTATCTTCATCTAAAATTTTAATATCAACAAATAATAACTTACTTACCACAGTATTAAATGCATTCAGATGCTCTGTCATCGAGTCTCCATTATTCATCCTCAAGTTATATATCTTTTTTTGCATGAACAATTTATTCACCAGAGACTTATATTGGTACAAAATCCCTAACTTGTCCCACAAAGCCTTCGCCATAGCTTCCCCTGATAGATTCAACAATACTGAATCTGAGACACATAATCATATTGCACTCTTTTCCTTTCGATCAAACTTCTTCCATTCTTCTTCGGACACTCCCGTTGGTTTAGTACCCGAATCTACCACGATCTACTAATCTTTATCCACCAACAAATCCTCCATCTTGAGTTTCCATAAAACACATTCTAAAACACAGAAAATAAAAAATGCCAGAGCATAACACATAAAACACATGTACATAGAGATTCCCCCCTGGATCCCAAAACCGAGACTACTAGGTTGATTTTTCATTATGTTCCTTTCAATGTTACAATACATATTTATACATGTCGAAGCATCCAATACCATGGACCAAAAACCATCACGTCCAAAACCATGGACCGAAAACCATCACGTCCAAAACCATATGTGAAAAATCATGCACAAAACCATTGGTAGGTCCGCCCAACCTAATATAGGGTCCAAAAACAAAAATTTTCGAGGCGCTGCCCTGGACCCCATAGAGTGGGGTTACCTGCACCCCTCAAAACCCCCTATGACCCCCCCGCTACACAATCGACACAACAAAGGAGGGGCTTTGCCCCACCTCTAACCCCCCGATTAACTATGTGGGCTAGTCGTGGAAAGAATATAACACAAACCAATAATGATAACATCTGCATAACCAATATCTATGCTCCCCACAAGGTGATAGATCGAATCAATATGCTTCAATGCATCTCCAATCTGCTCGATTGCATTCATATTCCTTACAAAATCATTTTTCGTGAATTCAGCATGATAAAAAACTTGGGAGAAAAGAGGGGAGGAATCCGAAAATTGGACAAGGACTATGATGCCTTCTTTTCAACTATTGAAAGGCTCAATCTTATCGACATCCCCACAAGCAATGGCACTTTCACCTAGAACAATCGAAGAAGTGGTGATCGACAAATAGCCTCTAGGCTAATTCGTTTCCTCCTCTCTAAAGAAGCTTATTTAATCTCTTGGGAAACAGAGGCTTGTATTCTTCTGCAAGTGGGTTTTGATCATTGGCCTATCTCTCTTAAGTTTCATATCTCCACTAGTCCTAAAAATAATCTTTTTAGATTCAAGGCCTTCTGGTTGGATCACCCAAAATTCTTGGACAAAATGAGGCTATGGTGGAATAACTCATCTAGTATATTTGACAACAAGATGTACACCTTCCGACATAAACTGGAAGATATCAAAGAGGAAATTAAAAAATGGAATAGAGAATCATTTAGAAATATCATTACAAAAAAAAATGGAGCTTAAGATGGAGCTCCTCTAGAGTCACATCATTGAAGAAGGGATCACATAACACAACAAACAAGAAGATCAAAAACTACAACAAAACTTGGAGGAAAGAGCCATTCAGGAGGAGAATCTATGGTAGCAAAAATAAAAAATAAGATGGCTAAATTGTGTGGAAAAGAATACAATCTTTTTCCGCAAATCGATGATAGAGCATAGAGGAAACAACAAAATTCTGGCTCTAAAGAGTCGAGAGGGACACCTCATTCACTCTCAAGAGGAAATGGAAGATGAGTTAACTCAATAGTTTAGCTCGCTTCTCAAGGAGCCAAGGAATGATCAAGATGAGGATATTAAAAAATTAGCCAAGCACATTCCCAAGATCCTCACTGAATATCATAATAAAATTCTCTTAAGAAAAGTTTCTCTCCAGGAAGTGGATGATGTTGTTATGAGTATGCCCAATTGTAAGGCCTTGGGTCCAGATGGTTTTACCATTGTTTTCTACAAATCCTGCTGGCTAATCCTCAAACATGATGTTTATGCCCTTGTTGAAGATTGCCGCATTCAAAATTATGTCCTAAAATCCCTCATCTCCATGTTCTTCACTCTAATTTCCAAGGGAAACTAAGCAAACTCCATGGACAAGTTTCGACCCATTTCCCTGTGCAATGTCATTTATAAAATCATTTCCAAAGTCTTGGCCAATCATCTAAAATCTATCCTGCCTCTCCTTATCTCTCATCATCAATTTGGCTATGTGGAAGGAAGGCAAATCATGGACAGTATCATCCTCTTCCATGAACTCATTCACTCTCTCAACTCACAAAAGAAGTCTAGGATGATGATCCAATTATACATGTCTAAGGCCATCGACAAGATAAGATGGGCCTACATGAGAGAAGTTCTAGCATCTTATGGGTTTCACAAAGAGAGTATAAAATGGATCATGGAAATGGTGTCTGGAGCGTTCTTCTTGATATAGGATCTTTTACTTATATATGGATATAAATTACATATAACAGTGTTAATTAACCATGGAACTTAAAAGCATATAAACAATGCGGAAATAATTAGAACAACAAAAAAACCATGACACAGTGATTTGATTATGGAGTTCATCCACGTCTTTGGGCCCTGCTCAAAAGTGGGGAGACCTTTCTATTAGTGGCATAAAAGAGATAAAAAAGAACGAGCAACAAGAAATGACAACCTTGATACCTCCATGCTGAAATATGGGCAGAGAATGGAGAGCCTAGATTCAGAAACAGATAGTAACCCTGAACTCCTGGCAAAAAATATTGTAAAAACACCTATCCAAACTCTAAATTTGGATAATCGAGCTTTCTGCAACCTTCCCAGAACCTCCCTGCTTCTCAAGGCGAGGTTCTTGCCTACGACCAGGGTTAGGGTTTGTTGTGTGTAATAGATTCTGAATATTTGACCAGTCCTCTCCGCTTCGTCCCAACAAAAATAGTCGTATATATAAGCATGGCAGCATCCCTCAAAATCAGGGCAGTTCTAACATAAGAACCTAAGTTAGCAAGCAGAATTGGGTCAGAAGGATTCACGGAAACAACCTTACTGCAATAGTGAAGCCTTGTTCCAAAAATGGAAACCCATCTCACCTATGCATGAGTTTTGGCAACATGTTTTTCAGAGTTTCCAACTTATCGGTGGATAGTCCAAGCCAAGACACAAGCATCCTACGATATATGGACCCGTTGATTTATAGAACACAACATACGAAATATCGCGTCCAGATCCTCCTCGAAAATCACAATTGGCGTGGAACCCATCGGCGTATCAACCCAGCTCTGGTGCTTTGCGATATGATGGACTCGCGAGATTTATAAATGACAATATATAACATTTCGGGTCCGGCCCCCCATCGGAATATTGCAATCACCGCTTATCACGAAATCACAATTGGCACTTTCCACCAGGGCCTTTTGTTATACCATCAATGTTTCATGGTTGCGATATGCGATATTATCGCATCGCAACCAGGTCTTCGTCGAGGTCGAGCCTTAACCTTTTTGTTACTCCTCTAGCCTGTGATATACGATATCACAATCACAGCTGGCAATGCCAGGGGCCAATTCTCCTTAAGCTGCTCCTCCTTTTTGTCGATATGCAATATGCAGGGCCTAGTAGCAATCTGCCATGTGGTGCTCCCTCATTTGTTGAAACTTTTCCATTTCATCTTCTCCCTCCTACCTAGACAAGTCAAAACTCAAATTTGACTTGTTCTAACTTCGTCATCTGGACTCAGATTTTAGTGTTTTTCACATCATTGGAATCAGGATGACGAGAATTTTGATCCAATGCTAAGTTTATCTATATTCTTCCACTTCAAGTTTTGAACCTTTGACCATGCCACTAGTATTTTTCTGAAGATCCACCTGGATAAATCCTCCCCACTAAGAGCTTTTGGACCACCAAAAGAATTTTTAGTGAATTGTCAAGTGAGGAAATTTCTCCCTCACTTTTTCCTTCTCCATCCATTGAGATTTTCTTGGATGCATTCCTTTGAAGCCAACACAGATATTCTTCACATATCCCCGTTGTGAAGTTCTGGTCCTCTTGTCAAGTATGATATCTTCAGGCAACTTATCTAGATACTCTGGTGCAAAATCATCCACTGTAGGAATCTGTGCAACATCCTCGGTATCCATAATCAATGGAGGTTCATAACGCTTCAATCCTTCCACATTTACCACAGATTATATTTGCATATAAGCAGGCAAGTCAAGACAAAGAGCATTGTCTCCAATCTTTGCCAATTTGGTGAAGGGACCATATCTAATGGGTCTTAGTTTCTCCTCTTATCCCTTCTATCTTTGCTTATATGGAGCCATACATTGTCCCCAACTTGACACTGATGGTCAAATCAGTGCTTATCATGTCGATTTTTTTACCAAGCTTGACTCTTCTCCAACTTCTCCTACACTTCTTGATGAATCACCTATATCCATTAAATGAACTTCCATGCTTTGTTGCTATCATCTCGTCCATTGCTATCCTCCTCTTTCCCAAAGAGCATGTCCAATGGATCTCTAGGTAGATAGCCAAAACATGTCTCAAATGGTGAGCCCCATGTAGATGAATGTGTTGCTTGATTGTATACATGTTTCACATAAGGAAATTGTTCATCCCACAACTTGGGATGTTTCCCACAATAGCCTCGCAACAAGTGTACCATAGTGAAGTTGACAACCTCTCTTTATCCATCGGTCTTTGGATGAAATGTCGTACTTCTTTTCAACTTGGTGTCCATAATTCTCCACAATCTTGTCCAAAAATCTCCAATAAAGTGAGAGTCTCAATCTGTCACAATAGATGTGGGAAAACCAAAATGGACCCAAACATGCTAAAAGAAAAGAATAGTCTGCTCAGCAGTGGCCTGCTTTTTACAAGGCATTAAAATACAAATTTTACTAAACCTATCCACAATGACATAGAAATGTTTGTGACCTTTCCTAGACATAGGAAAACCTCCTACAAAGTCCATGGACACACTTTCCCATGGTTGACTCGGAATAGGGAGTGGTGTGTATAGCCCAAGTCTTCTATTAGAGGGCTTTGAAATAGAACACAAAATAGAACGCTTTACAAAGCGAGTCACAATGTTTTTGATATGAGGCCAATAACAAAACCTCTGCAAATGACAAAGTTTTCTCAATTCAAAAATGACCAGACACAACAAAGGTATGAGCCTCTCAGATTACTTGAACCCTTTCATCATCAGGTATACACAGTTTTCCAAGCTGGTACAATAGATTTCCCTGCAAGTAATAATTTTCCACATGCAATCCACGGGTTTGTTTTGCATAGATTTCTTTAAAATCACTATCGTTAGCACGCTGTTTAGCATAACTTTCTAACGACAAAGAAACATTTTATAAAACTACTGCTGTAGAAATAGGAGGGCGAGAAAGAATATCTTCTACTTTGTTGGTTGTGCCCTTATTATATCTTATTACAAAATGAAACTGTTGGAGGAATCCCATCCATCTAAAGTGACAGGGTTGCTGAATCTTGGTCCATGACTGAAGATACTACAAGGGGTGATGATCCGTGTGGATGATGGTCTCCTTGCCGATCAGGTGTTGTTTCCACTTATTTACACTCTGGACCAAGGTGTACAACTCTCTATCATACGTAGGATAATTCACAAAATCCTCGGAGAAAGTCTATGAATGATAACATAGAGGCCTTCTTTCCTACATCAATACAATGCCATGGCATATTCGTTGGCATCTGTTTCAATTTAGAAAGGTTGCTGAAGGTCTGCTAAGGCTAGCACTGGTTCTACGCTGATCTTCTCTTTCAGTGTGTTGAATGATTTTTGTTGTTTTCCTCCCCACTGAAAGGCTTGCTTCACACTAGTCAAGGCGTGCAAGGGGGTTGCGAAAACAGAGAAGTTCACAATGAACCTTCTCCAATATTGCATCGCACCCAAAAAATTTTGAACTTCTATAACATTCGTGGTCTCATGCCAATTCATTATTGCCTCCACTTATAGGGATCTATC
Organism: Pinus taeda; assembly: GCA_000404065.3. Lineage (NCBI taxonomy): Eukaryota > Viridiplantae > Streptophyta > Pinopsida > Pinales > Pinaceae > Pinus > Pinus taeda. Next base: position 43,481 of record APFE031345978.1, on the reverse strand, counting down.
CTTAGTTGTCCATTACCAACAATATGGCCTAAATAAATCAGAGCAGTCTTCCCAAACTCACACTTTGACAATTTCAAATATAGTTTCTCATTCTTCAGAACATCAAGCATTTCTTAATGTGACACATATGTTCCTCCCATGTCCTATTGTACACAAGAATATCATCCAGATACACAAGACCAAAATGATCAAGAAAAGGACTAAATAAATCATTCATTACTATCATAAATGTGGGTGGAGTGTTGCACAGTCTGAATGGCATCACCATCCATTCGAACAACCCCTAATTGTTTTTGAATGCAATTTTCTAGATTTCCCGCTCCATAATTCTAACCTAGTGATAACCACTATGAAAATATAGATTTGGAAAATAAACAACATTTTTCAATTGATCTAACAATTCATCAATGCGAAGGAGAGGGTATTGATTCTTCACTGTGATCTTGTTCAACACCCTGTAATCTACGCACATTATCCATGTGTCATATTTCTTGGGCACCAACATGATCAGCGAGCCACAAGGAGAAGAACTTGTTCTGATGAATCCCTTATTTAACAGTTCCTGCACCTGTTTCTTGATCTCCTCAATCTCGATAGAAGCCATCCTTTACATGCCAACATTTGGTAAAAGAGCATTCTGTTGCAAATGGATCTCATGTTGGATTTCTCGTTTAGGGGACAATCCTCTCGGTTCTTGAAATGATTCATCATAGTCAGAAACAATTTCAAATAATTCCTTCTTATGATCAGGATCACATCCTTTGTAAGCGTTAGCCGTCTCAGCTTCTTTCACCTTCACTACCATGAGCATGCACCATTTACTAGAATTAACTAGTCTTTTAATTTGTCTTGCACTTACAAGGCTAGCACTAAATTTTGTACGATGAACTTTGACTATATACTCTACCCCATCCTTTGTGAGGTGGTATTTGTTTTCACACTGAAAGAAAATGGCCTTTCTGTCATATAGATATGGGCTTCCCATGATGATTCCACAGATTTCCAAAGGTACTACATCTAACTCTACCTCATAAACTAATTTAGAAGCAATTACAAATCTGGCCTTTAACTGCTTGGTGACCTGAAATTGGGCTTTATCGCTTACCCAACCAAGTGGGTATGGACTTGGATGAGGTTTAGTTTAAAGGCCTAACCTTTTCACTAAGGACTCTGAGATTAAGTTTGCTTGGGAACCTGAATCAAATAGAGTTTCCACCTATGTATGCTATGTGAAAACTCTGATACCTCCAAGATGAAATATGGGTAGATAATGGAGACCCAACTTCAGAAACAAATAGTACCACTGAACTACTGGAGAAAAATAGTGCAAAAACACCTATCAAAACTCCTAATTTGGAAAATAGGGCCTTCTGTAACCTTCTCGAAACCTCCCTGCTACTCAAGGAAAGGTTTCAGCCTATTGCTAGGGTCAGGGTTTGCTGTGTGTAATAGATTCTGAGTATTCAACAAATCCACTCCACTTTCTCCCAACACAAACAGTCATATATATAAGCATGGCGGTATCCCTCAAAATTGCGGCAGTTCTAATATACGAACCCAAGTTAGCAGGCAGAATCGGTTCATAAGGATTAACGGAAACAACCCTACCGCAATAGTGAATCCCCCTTCCAACAAGGCAAACCCATCTCAATTGTGCATGAGTCTTGACGGCATCTGTTTCAACATTTCCAACTTATCGGTGGATAGTCCAAGCTAAGACACAAGCATCCTGTGATATAAAGACCCTTAAGAATTATAGAGAACACCATACAAAATATCGTGTCTATATACTCCCCGCAAATCGCAATCGGTGTGGAACCCATCGGCGTATCAACCTAGCTCTAGTTCTCTGTGATATGGTGGACCCGTTGAGATTTACAAATCATAATATATAACATTTTGGTTTTGGCCCCCCATCGCAATATCGTGATCGGTGCTTTCCTCCTGGGCCTTTTGTAACACCATCCTTATTCTGCGATTGCGATATGCAATAATATCACATCACAATCAAGTCTTCGCCAAAGCCGATTCTTAACATTTTTGTTCCTCCTCCAGCCTGCGATATGTGATATCATAATCACAACTAGAAATGCTAGGGGCTAATTCTCCTTAAGCCGCTCCTCCTTTTCACTGATATATGATATGCGGGGCCCAAAGGCAAGCTTATAAGTGGCACTCCCTCATTCGCTGAAACTTTTCCATGTCATCTACTCCCTGCTACCTGGACAAGTCAAAACTCAAACTTTGACTTGTTCTAACTTCGTCATCTGGACTCAAATTTGAGTGTCATTCACATTGTTGGAATCATGACGATGAGCACTTTAATCCGATGCTAAGTTTATCCAGATTTTTCCACTTTGAGTTTTGAGCCTTTCACCATGCCAATAATACTTTTATGAAATACACCTGGATCACTTCTCCATCCTCCTGAATGGATCCCCGTCTCCGCCCTTCCACCCCTCTAAGGGCATTAGGTAGGGGGGCCCAATTTCCCCCTTTCTTTTTGTTATAATGGCCGAAGGGCTTAGTTGCTCCATATCGGTAGCCTTATCAGCCAATGGGATTTTTGGTCTCCAGCCTCATGCCTCTGCTCCTCCCTCCACGCACCAATAATTTGTGGATGACAATTTGCTTATGGGGCTCCTGACTTTCAAAGAAGCTTCCTTCTTCAATACCATTCTCTCTGACTTCTTCATGGCCTCTGGCACGTCCATCAATCCTGAAAAATATAAATTATTCTTCTTCAATACTCCTTTTCTTATTTGAAAAAACATTTCTCGAATCCTCGACTTCTCCATAATCTCTCTCCCCTCCAAATACCTAGGTTTTCCCTTGACTGATAGGCCTCTGGCTCGAGCCACTTGGGAAGCCACTTGGGAATCTTTGATAAATAACTTAGAAAAGAGGCTAGCCAACTGGACCTTCTGATCACTGAATCTGGCAGGTCGTCTTGTTCTTATAGAAATTATTTTACGGGCGATCCAACACTATATATATTCAACTTTGGCTACCCCAAATGTGATCTCCAATGCAATTAGAAATCTACAAAGGAACGTCTTGTGGAGAGGAGCAGAGAAAACACAGGAATGGGCTCTAGTTGCATCGAAAAAATTTTGTAGGCCCAAAAAGGATGGAGGCATAGGACTTAGGGACATTGAGCTCCTAGGGAAGGCCTTGGGAGCTAAAACTCTTTGGAGATGGATTGAAAATCTCAATTTCACCTTGGGGAACCCTATGGAAAGAAAAGTACGATCCCACCCACTCACAGGAGCAAATAATAAGGCTAAAAAATACCATCAAAGGTTTTGTAATCTTGAACCAAACTTGGGAGAATCGGGCTATCATCCAAAAACACATTTTCTGGGAGGTTGGTAATGGAGGCAAGGCACTCTTCTAGGAAGATGCCTGGTAGCAAAGGCCTGAACTCGATAAGGATCAATATCAATTAATTAAGTCTGAAATGCAAAATAGAGGTAGGAGCAGTGTTTGTCATTAATGGAAACCTAGCGTAGAAGGGAACAATTGGAGAGAATGGATTGATCAAAAATACTAGATGCCCCATATCAACCCTTAGGTTTGTTTTGAACTATCAATGGAACTCCAAAAGAGACAAATCCTCCATGACACCGCAGATGACAAAATTAGTTGGGGAAAACACACAGCTGGTCACTTCAACAAAGGAAGCATACAGATACATTGTTGAACATGATCAAATCCAACCTAACTCCAAATGGAATTCAATTTTGGACAGAAGACAATGGCCAAAAATCTACATCTTCCTCTGGCTTGTCTTCCATCGGAAAATTATAACATAGGAAAACCTTAAAAAAAAGGTTTTATTGGATCCTCCAGATGCCAACTTTGTTAGTAAGAGGAAGAATCTTCAAACCATTTCCTGAATGAATGTCTCTATGTGATCAAAATTTGGGATTGGGTTTATTTAGTCTTTAAAATATCAGATCAGGATCCCTCTTCCATCCTCAACACCATCTCTAATTGGCGCACTTCCTTCTCCCCCCATCCTCCGATTAACAGGGCATGGAATATCATCCCATGGATGGTTTGTTGGGCTCTCTGGAAGGAATGTAACACTATAATTCTATGAGGTATTTCATCTCAGGAGGAAATCAAATTATCTAAGATCAAGAGCTCCATTTGAGAGTCAGTGGCCTCCTCCCTTCTTCAGAACACCAACGACCCTCCCAGTAGCCAGATGTGAGAATTCTCTACATGTTGGACCTCCATCAAGCTAGCGCCCCTGAGGTCACCTCTTTTTCTAGAAAAGGAGAACATAACGACAAATGGTTGCCCCCGGTGCTAGGGTATTGTTAAGCTTAATTACGACAGCATGGCTGAAGGAAACTCGGGCCTAGTAGCTTTCAGATGGATCTTCAGGAACACTCAAGGGGAAATACTATTGATCTACGAGAGTAATATTGGTTCAGCAACTAATAATGCAACAAAATTACATGCTCTAAAATACAACATTACCATCGTGAAAAGCCATAAGTTAATCCCCTTAATTGTGGAAGGGGATTCAACTCTCGCTAGAGAGGTCTGTAAGAAGCTCCATCAAGGTATATAAGTGGCCAAAGTCTCAAATAATTAGCACCTAAATAAAATCATGCAGAGAATTAAAAACAATATAGACAGCATGGAAGGATTACATTTCTAGGCCATTAGAAGAAACAATAATAAGCTTGTAGACACATTAGCAAACGAGGGGAAAGAAGGGAGCTTATGACTGAGATCATGGTGATGGCATGAGTTGGAAGAAGGTGATCTATGTCAACATTGTGAAGCTATCAATGCCAAGGACAACCAGATTAACAAACAATAACTGTTCAAAAATCCCGAGTCACGTCAAGGCTCGCTCAAAGTATTGGGAGGAGGATGGTACTAACACACACATGCCCAACATCATCCTTATTTTGATAGTTTTACTGTATAATCCAACCACGACCCCTCTCTTCTATGGGGATGTTGCCCTTCTGTCCCCTTAGCCTAGTGAGGTACCCTCTCCACCACCTAACCCCTGTACCTCCCATGCCCCTCCTTCTCTCCCCTTCCCTCTACTCCAGCCCCCCTGAAGCCTTCCTGCTTCTATATATTCCCCCTTACCACTCTACTTCTTATCGTTCCCTCTGTTTCGATTCTTTAGGCCATCCACCTCTCCCTTGTTCTTTGTTTGTTCCAGCTCTCTGCTCTCTCTATCTCCATCATGGCCCCTAGCGTTGCTCCAGCTCGGCTCCCAGTTAAGGGAACATGCATGGTAGAATGATCTCTCACTGGGATTCCTTGGGTTCTCCCCCCATCACCCACGATGAGTCCTTTGCGAGGCATGCAACTCTAAATTATGGGGTTGCAGTCAACCCGGAGACCCAAAAGCGAATCCCCAATCTTAAAGCTCAAGCTAGAGCTATGCACAGAGGTGTCCCCATGGAGGAAGTAGATGCAAAATTCACATGGATACTTGACCCGACCCTTAATGGAACGCAAAAGAACCTTTATGTGCGAGAAATTGACACCTAGTGGAAGATGAAGACATTTCTAAGTTTGGCCCTGAAGGAGTAGGCAAATCACTGCAAGGTTGTTGAAATCAAAATTGACAGCCAAACATAAACATTTGTGATCTTTGTTGACGTAGTTCACCACTGTCGCTTCATAACTCGTGATTCTCCGCAATATACTGTCATCAATAAAAATTCTATGGCTAAGGTCCACTCGCCCACTGACGAATCACCGAGAATAAAGAAAGAGATGGTCAGAGCCTCTTTTAGACTCTTGTATGCCATTGTGCCTCAGGAAGGGAGTACACAGGAACAACCGATCAGTCTGATGACAACCCTACCACCACCAATTTCGAATGAAAACTGAAAGTTCATTTTTTTTCCCACATCCCCCGTGGATACTAGACCGCAGTTGAGCACACGGTCATCGAAATAAAGGCCCCCAACAAAGCATGTCAAGGCACAACTTGGTCCCTGGATCTATTTTTGAGCCTACTGAAAACTGGGTTTCTCTGTGTTTCTTAGATATTGATCTCTGTAACTCCTATAGTATTCAGAACCCAAATTTCGTAAAGTCGCATTGTAGCATGATCAATTCAAAGCCTAGCACAGACAGTTTTTTTGGCTCTTATGTCAGTGACTCTGTCCCGCACAACCCAACCTTTGTAAATACCGTCTTTTTACAGTGATATATCTTATCTTATTTACAAAAAAAATATTATAATTCTAAATATTTAATTGACTTTTTCATTAATTTTATTTTTTAAATTAAAATTTATTTTAATTATATAATAATTAGTTTGTAATCAATTAAGTTTAATTTTATAATTACAATCAAAATACTATTAATTAAATAAATTATAATTTAATTTAGGATTAGAATTTAATTTAAAAATTCGTATTTTTGACTGAGACAACAAATTTTCTAGGATTCTAGCAGTTTTGACACTTCAACTTTAGAAGGTCATAACTTGAGTTTTACTTGGTCAATTGAGGCCCAAGATGGCTCATTGGTTAGATAAAATGATGGAAAATATTTTTGAAGAGGTCTCACAATAAGATTTGATCATTTAACAGGCATAAAATGCATCAAAATATCAAGCTCCAAATTTTTAAACAAAACTAATTTTCTGAGTTTAATTTTCTGCATTTTCTTTTCCTCATAACCTTTGTTGAATACAGATTCATTTGTATATGTTATCTTGACCAATTATATCTTCACGTGGATCAATGAAAATATCAGATTTCATTTTATTTTTTATTTAATTATATTATGATTGCAATATATTTTGTGTTCCTGATTTGGTATTTTGATTTTAATTTGTTTTTTAATTGAATTTTGATTAGTTTTGACAGGAAAACAGTTCAAGGGATTAGGAAAAGAAGATTTCAATCAATAGGGTTGCTCCAACAATAGATGAAAATGAATTTGGACCAATGAAAATTGTTGGAGCATAATTACTCTTCAACAGCTCTCCTATTTGGAATTGATTTTGTAAATTATAAATAGTGGTTTGTAGAATGAGAAAATGGTTTCTCTCTTATTTAAATTTTGTAATTCTTAAAGCACAATTGTAATAGGGATTCCAGGCTGTAGGTAGAGAGATGACTAATCTCAGATCTGAGAATTATTGAGATTTTTCTTTTGCATTTTAAACCATGTATGGAGAGCATAACTTGCATTATTGCAACTCTTGTTTTAATAGCAGAAGTTCATGAATTGTACATGATTGTTGGAGATCAAAGCCAAAGAAACTGTTTCAATAAATCAAAACACTATTGGTTTTTATACTGATTTCATTTTATAATAGCAGAAATGTGTCAGTTTCATTCCTATTTGTGCACTATTGTTGATGTGAGTAATTTTCCTCAATAATTTGTTGTTATTTGTCTCTTCTCTTATGTGCTAAACTATGATTTCTGAGTAACTATTGACTCAAAAATTAGTATTTTAATTATGATTTAACAAATAATAATAGTTTGTGAATCGTCATTTTGTGAACTACTTCATAAATGTTGTTGATTAATTATCTCAATTAATAGATATCTGAATAGAATGTGTTTTGGTATCCATAATATTAGTTAATTGAACTACTTTGTTAGCTTGATATTCATTATTAGCTAGACATATTTCAATCTCAATCATTTAAATACTTTTCTCTTGGTTGGGTTAGATCTACATCTTCCTATTCGAGATAGGCTTAGGATACTTTTCCTTTTGTTTACATTTTAGGATTAGTTTGCATTTAGATTTATTTCTACATTCCTACAATTCCTCTTATCAAAGAGGCAACATTAAGTTGTGGCTTGGTTGATCCTCAAATCAGCTAAAGGATTACTTTCTTACCTAATCAGCAAGAGGGCTGATCTGACGTCTCTTCTCTACTGGTAGGTGAAATTCATATTTTAAGTCAGTGGAGATAGAGAGAAGATAACTGGACCTATTTTAACCAGTTAGAACCACCATTTCAACAGAAAATGAGTTTCTCTAAGTTCTCGAACGGGTGCTCTCCCTTATGATGTTGTAGGCAAAGATTTTTTAGCCTTCAACATATTTTGCGCTAGAAGGAGGGCCTAAGACTTGTTGTCTTTTCAAGTTTTGCATTTTAAATCTTTATTTAATCGCAATGGCTACACTTAGAATTCCTATTTGGAGTTGTGTCTCTAGACGTGCATTTGTCAATACTACACCAGAAATAGTAAGACACTTGTCAAAGGTAAAGTTTAATGATAAGAAGATTTTTTTTGCATTTAATCATTCTTCACAGTTCATTAAAAAAATTTTAAATTCTACTTTTGATGACATTTATTAAGGTATTCTATGCATGATTTTTACTTTGACATTCTCAGGAAAAGCCAAAAACTAGTCTCAGTCTCTTCTAGTTTCCTCTATTCATGGTTCGAATCAACTCATCACAAAGTTCCTTTATAAATTTGACGGTTAGGATTGTGAATAGGTATGTGATGAATTTGAAGGATTGCGAAGGTTTGAAAATGAATCTCTTTCATATTTTATCGTTATATTTCAATTAATTTGCTTGAGATTCAAAGCTGAAGATGCACCTTTAGGGATTGTATTGATAGATTGGTTTGAATATATTTTTTCTCTTCCTCCCATTTCAAATCCATATGAAACAATTGCAAGCTTTGATGGCTCTCCCTCAAATTCCAGTAATATTATCAAAAAATTTGATATAGAGGTTCATATTAATTATGATGAAGTGACTTGAGCCATGTATGATAAATTCCTAAATTTATTACACAACTCTTATAGTATTAATGATAATCATGCTAATGAATCACTATAACGAAGTTTACAAGAATTTTATAAACAAATACAAGAAAAAATCAATAACAAACTTGAAGAACTATCTGCCACGAAATCTAAAAATCATTATGAATTGAATTCAGAAAATCATATTATAAATCAGCAAGTACAAGCAGAAATTGAAATTTCTAATAATATGTGACCTGCTATTAATTTTTTTAATTTGATCATGTTGATCAAAAGAAAAATTCACGGAAGCCAAATAATATTCTTCAATAAAGCATTAATAGAAAAATGAATGATCATAAATCTGAAATTTATAATGAAGAAAATGCACAAGAATTCGCAAATATAGATATTTTTAAATTCATTGCTTATGATTTTCATTTTCACCTGTATCCTGATAATTTTGTTGATAATAATCTATCCCCTCTTTGCTTTAATGTAATTCCACAAAACGGGGAGGTTTATTTAAATGAATTTCGAATTATTTTTTATCAAGATAGAGAATCATTCATTGATCATTCTTCTGGCATTAATCAAAATGTGATTCATCTTCCTTTTTTTATACATCGGATGAGGTTGAAGGGAATTCTAGTGAGTGTTGTAGAAGTCATTTATGATAATTACTCTGACATTGAGTATGTTGATTTTTTTTCTTCTCAAGTGAATCCTTGTGATCAAATTCAAATCACATGTGAAAATGAAAAACACTCTAACTCATAAATTGTTTCAGCTAGTTCTCATTTTCAAACAATTAATCATACTGATGATTTCAACATTCAAGAACCCATTCCAATCTATGATTTTTATAATGATCAAATTCTCATTCTTATTCATAGTCATGATATTCTTTATGATTCACAAGTTGGTATTGATGATCATTCTAATTCCATTATTCTGGTCAATGCTTGTGATAAGGAAATCACTTCAAAAAAATCTCAACCATGTTGTAACATTAATTTTAACAACGGTGTAAATTATGATTTGATTTCATTGTTGTTCATTCATTTATTTTGTTTGATTTCAAGTTTGTTTTTTGTTTTCATTTTTCAGTGTTCAATATGCTAACACATTGAGTGGTTTAGTATTGAAAACTCAACTAATGCATTTCTTGATCGGGAAAATGAAGGTTCAAATCATAATCATGAACATCAAGAGATATTACTCTTCCAGTTTGAATTGATGTTCATTTATTATCAATTGCTTCTTTTTTGTCAAAAGCAGTGCCAACAAGAGGGTGTATTTTCACAGTGTGACCAACAATCTAATTCAATTAATAATCTTTCATTGAAGCTAACATATTTCCATCCATTTTTCATTGACCCATTTGAAAGACATTTGGAAAGTTTTCCTTCACAAAAGATTATTAATAATTTAACATATGCACATAAGATTGAATAGTTTTTGCAAGCCATTGTATTTAAAAATTCATTTCCACAATTTAGTCTATTATCCCCTCATTTGAACCCCTCCCAATCATTAATGGAAATCCATCCAAATTTTTATGATACAATTAAAATTCAGCTGGAAAAGGCATTTCATGACAAGGTGATTTTAAAGTTGTTTATTCTAAATATATTAGCAATAAATATACATCTTGCATTCATATTTAGTTCTGTTAATTTAATTATATTTGTATATTTGTTATTGATGTTTGATTTGTACATACATGTAGGAAAAAAAATCTTTGCATGGTTACATTGGAAGAATGACTATACCTAGTAACATTTCCTTTTCATTCAGTTAACAATAGAAATAGATTAAATTATATTTAGATTCCTTTTTTGTTAGCATTTATTTCATTATTTCAGGCTTTTTTTAATAAGCAAGTAATGAATCTGAGTTTTTCTAAGCATCCCTTTTTATGGCAAAGTGGTTTAGAACATATCAAGGTTCTCATAGAATTAGATTATATACACTTGTAATGCACTTGATTTCATTGCTTTTGCAGAACTTCTTCACATTGTTAGAAAATGTTTTTTGTGATTAAAATCATGTATGAAGAAATTCCAAGGAATTGCTATTGCTTGGAAATATTTGATTCACGAGTATTTATGAAAAGCTCATTTTCACCACTATTGTCCTCTAATGTAGATTTGAGGTGGATGTAATTCGAAAGTTCATTGCCTAGTATTTTAGACTAAATAAGTAGATGATATTGAACATATGCGAATTTTGAGAAATGCATGGGGGAATTTGAAGATTTATGAGGCTAACTCATAGTCAATACTCTTCCAGGTATGCATTTTTCAGGTTCATCTCCATCTCTTGTTTGTTTTTATTTTTCATAGGTTATTTCTTATTTATATTTTGTTTCTTTTGTAGGTCTTCATTTTCTTGATCTTGGAGACTTTAGATAAAAAAGAAACCAACCATTTCTAAATATGCAACATGTTTAGGGAAGTATTTTTTGTTTTGTCAGAATTTCAAGATTCTTTAATTTTTCTTCTGTTCATTAAAACCCCGATAGGCCTTTAATACAGTATCAGAAGATCCATATTGGATCAATATAATATCATAACTCTCCTCATAATAAAGTCCCAATAAAATTATTCTCTGATTTAATATTTCCAATAATTAATATAACTATTAAAGAGGTTTTTAATTTAAACATGAAATTGAGTTGGGTGCTTCATTTTAAATTAAATACTTTAAGAGCCATTGACCTCACAATTACCACTTGGAATATTGACCTTATAAATATCAGAACTTTTCATATAAGAATCACTTAAAATACTCTGATATCCCAATCCTATGATACTTGGATAATCCAATCCTCTAATATCTCTTTTCACCCATCCTCCGATGTATGACATGTCTGATACTTTGATATTCTTATATCATCAATCTCTGAGATTCCCTTCCTATACATATTAGAACTTCCTATCATTTGTCACTCTTTTCAACCCCTGATATGAAACCTCCGATACAAGACCTTTGATATCCCTTGCCTCTCATATTTTTAGTCATTTTATAATAAAATCCTATCGGATGGTAATAATATCACATTTTTCAAAGATACAACCATAATATTTCTTCGATATTTTTCTTTCGATAGGCTCATGCATGCAGAATTATGTGTATTCACGTTTCTCACTTAGCAATATGGGTCAATAATTATATTTTTGCGCTCATCGATACAGCTGAAATGAAATTGTTACAGTCATTATTGCTCAGATTTGCTACAAATGAAGATAAATTTCCCACAAAAATGTTGTAGCGAATGATCTTATCCATGATTTTATCTATGCCTATACCAAATCTTACAAACTCTCGAGTTGAGTAGAAACATTGCATCACACTCGTTCATATTTTTTTCCCTTTAGTCACATCTATTTCTTCTGAAAGGATTCAGGGCCTCTAATTGGTGAATTTCGAATCCTGGTCCTTTTCTTTTAATTTTTCTGAGATCTTTCCTCAGAATTTTGGACTTTCTAGCCTATTGGACTCTTAGATTCATATTAGGAAACATTTAAAACGAATTATGAGATATATCTCTCCAATATCCACATTTTACTTTTCCTTTTACATCCATTACATTTAGTAAAGGAAATGGCCCTTTACAGGTAAAGGTAAGTGGTCTTGCAAATAATTTTTACAAAACTTCAAATTATCTCATTATCAGAATGAAATTTGTCAGAACTACATTATAAACTCTTACAAAACTTTTAGCCTCCAATACATGAATTTTTGATGTACTAAAAAGGAAATGTTTGCACATTATATATTTTAAATTCATTTGTTATCAGACATGATAAATATCGTAAGTTTTGTTTGAAAAAGTCACAAAAAAAAATTGTTCCAATATCTTTCTTCCCTTGAATATTCTAAATATCAGGACTTCTTAAATCGGAGGTCAAATTTAAGTAAACTTTCGAAAATAAATGTCGTTGGAAACATTATGAAGAAAAATATTTATTCATCTGAGTTTTTCTCATTAAGAAGTTTTGGAAATCTCGAGATCTTATCTTTCAATATGTTTCTCTCATAAACTTGTAACTTTAGAATATTACGATAAGTATTTTCGTAGGTCTTTAATGAATTCATTATTATCTTTCACTGTGTTCACATGAAGTATTGTTTGATTACTTTTGTACATATATGCTACTTTCATGTTATCACGGTGGACAAGAACTTGGATATATTTTAATCATAATTTTGTCAAATCCATGTATTCATTCATTGGGATGACATTGTGACTTTAGGGATATACATTCTTCATAGAGTCTGCACATGGGCCTCTTTTCTCTTCTCGGCAGTCTGCTTTGATAATTAGAAATTCCATCACCTATGGTTCACTTACATTTTTCCCTTTGACTCATTATTGGAGCACATTTTTTTCATCTTTTAATAAGAATTTTTATTTGCTTTTCAAGGCACTCTTGAGCAACCACTATGTTAATGAAACAATAAAAAAAGAATTTGGTGTAAATAAAAGTACTGAACCATGGTTAATTCATTTTTAGAACTATATTTTGTTTTAATTCTTGATATATCGCTCCATAATTATCATATGATGGTTCAAGTCTTCTTCATATACATAATTGCTACATCATTTGGGATTTTGAATCAATTTCAATGTTTTGGGGATGATATAAATTTAAAATGGAAAAAACAAAGAAAACGATCATTGCTACAATTCATAAAGAAGCATATCTTCATTCTCTTTTCTAATAGAATTGGTTTATTTAAGATTTGTTGAACATTAAATATTGTTTTCTTTTAGTTGACTACTTGCTTTAGTTTAGATTTAATAAATAATGGTTTTGGGTTAATGAAATTTCAGTTAATTCAACTTCTTCTACTTTTAATTCTAATTAAAGGAAGAAGTTATCTTTTATTGGAGAAGATGGTATCTCTTAAATAAAATTAAATGAAATTATTCAATGGTAAGTTTCATATGCCCAAATTCATTGATTTTCTTACTTTTGGTTTCATTTTCGTTTTTAATCTTTGTTGATCTTAAACTCTATTTTTGCAGCTTTCCATAAACTTTTCACACCTCTACCAAATCAGATTTAGAGCTCATTCTCCTTTGTTTGATTTTCTTTCAAGTTTTTAGGAGAAGAAGAAATGGTCCTCATCAAATAAGCTAAAATAGGGAGTTTCTGGATCTTTAGCCTGTTTCTTGAGCATTATTTTATCATAAAATGGTTAAGATGCTTTTTTGGAGGTTTTGCTTTGAAACAAAAAAATTTGCAGCAACCAAAGATTTCTCATTTAGTTTTGTATCACCTAACACTACTATTTACCCTTTCCATTTTGAGAGCCTTGTTTCTTATACCTTTGCAAGATAAAAGTTTTAAAATCTCAACATAAAAGTAAATGTACACATGCTTATCTTATTTTACTCTTTTGTTGAGACATTTGTATAGTTAAAACTTGTTGGACTCACACATGCTGAGGAAGCATGTGTATAGCTAAAACTTGTGAGTAGGTCAAAGCTTAGATGCAATAGTGTGGGCTAACAAGTATTGATGCAACTAGATTGAGAGGGCATTGAGCCTTCTTGATGATTCTCTAACGAAGTTAAAAAGATCATGATAAAATATGCATTCATGACCTGTATCTATTATGTTCATCATATGCTTAATGAAATGTTTATGATGTGACTGACATGTTTTGAGAAAGATCTAGCACTAGTATTAATTGTTTAGACTTGTTATCATCTTAGAATTCATTATATAAGGTTTTGGGTTGTTTTGGCAATGGATTGTAGACTAGCCCTGAAAATGTGGCATAGATATCGCAACCCCACCCTCTGAACTGGATAATTTCAGTCATAAGAGCTCCAAGATGTCCAATGACCCAATCACGCTTACAAGAGGTGATATTTTTGAAATTGGTGAAACGGTTCACGATGTCACTAAGGACGCGCTCCAAGAAGTGATGGTGGAGAAGAAAATTGTGTTGGGAGTGCTACGAACACAGCTATAGGGACTACAGTTGCAACCCCCTCAAACAGGAATGATGGCCCAATATCTCACAGTAGGTATATCAGAGACGAAACATATGTTGCACGCCTGTGTCACCAACACTTTCGTGTTCCCCGTGGGCACGTTAGTGGCAGAAAATGAAGTTGACCAAGCTACAGTGGACAGGATTAAGGGGTTGAGCTTAAACTTGGCTGCCCTTCCACGAGAAACTCTGTACAATTATAGGATGGTGTCAATGCCAAGCTCCACACTAGAGAAGGTTGTGCGCTACAGGTATTGAGCGAGCAAAATATCAATATGGAACAACTCAGTCGATAGCGTGATGAATTCGTTGTGCAGACTCAAGGATTGGCACAAGCAGTGTACGATGATTATAAAACTGTCCCGGAATTGGCTGTCCTGACAGATCTTCCAGTCGGAGTGCGAATTCAAAAATTGGCCAGTGGATTCCACGAGGCAAAGGAGGAAGCAACAAGGATACAACTGGACCTCAACCTTTAGATTTCTGAATTGCGATTAAAGGGGTAGTCATCCACACCCTCGGAAGTTAAGGAATAACGCACTGGCGCTATCCAAAAGGGGATGGAGGAAATAGGATAGGTAGTGCAAAGCTCTACTACTATATTGGAAGAATCCTTCATGATCATCACTTCCTTATAGGACTACCCCACCATACAGTCCCTGGAAACAAAGGCGTGGGGCCATGGAATATCCACAGGGAAGGGGGTTGAGGACATCGACCTAGACGAAGAGCACGCAGATCCAAAAACTACCTCACAACAGTTAAAATGGATGCGCGTCCCTAAGAAACCGATCCCCATAAAGAAGATGAAGGCATCCAAGACGTCCATTGACCCAATCACGCTTACAAGAGGTGATCTTTTTGAAATTGGCAAAACAGTTCACGATGTCACTAAGGATGCGCTCCAAGAAGTGATGGTGGAGTAGAACACTGTGTTGGGAGTGCTACGAACACAGCTACAGGGACTACAGGTGCAACCCCCTCAAACAGGAACGATGGCCCAATATGTCACAACAGGTACATCAGAGACGAAACATATGTTGCACGCCCACGTGACCAACACTTTCGTGTTCCCCGAGGGCATGTTAGTGGCAGGAAACGAAGTTGACCAAGCTACGGAAGGCAGGATTAAGGGGTTGAGCTTAAACTTGGCTGCTCTTCCATGAGAGACCCTGTACAGTTATAGGATAAGGTCATAGCCGAGCTCCGCGCCAGAGAAGGTTGTGCACTACAGGTATTGAGTGAACAAAAGATCAATATGGAACAGCTCAGCCGGTAGTGTGATGAACTCGTTGCACAAACTCAAAGATTGGCACAAGCGGTGGACGATGCTTATAGAACTATCCCAGAATTGGCTGTCCTTACAGATATACCAGTCATAGTGCAAATTCACAAATTAGCCAGTGGATTCCACAATGCAAAGGAGGAAGCAACGAGGATACCACTGGACCTCAACCTTCAGATTTCTGAACTGCGATTAAAGGGGCAATCATCCACGCCCCCGGAAGTTCAGGAACAATGCATTGGCACTATCCAAAAGGGGCTGGAGGAAATAGGATAGGTCTTGTAGTGCTGTACTACTATATTGGAAGAATCCTTCACGGTCCCCACTTCCTTATAGGAGGACCCCACCATATAGCGCCTGGAAACAAAGGCGCAGGAGCTTCAAGTGCAGTATGACAATGTGCGTGGAATGGCGCAGACTGTTGTCCTAACCCAATGGTTGGTGAAGCTACAGTAGGTGAAGGCGTTGAAGGAACAGGTGGATGTCGCACGACAGAAAGAGGCAATACTTAAAGCATGCGTCCAGCCTTGGATTGATGAGGCCTTCCTTATCACTACCGATATCGAAGGAAAGCTCATATAGATGAAGGTGATGCATGACTTAAGATAGGGATTTGCACCTGACGGCGAGCATTCAGTCGAAAGAGTAGAGAAAATCCAATAGAAAGAAGAACAGTGCACTGCGGACCTTCGTGCAGCACAGGCATAGTTGCAGGGGCTCCGTGCCAAGATCACCGCACCAGCAGATTGACTTGGGATGAGTCACGATGATTTTTTTGGGGGCCTGTTGGGCATGGGATCCCCCGCAGCATGTTTTTTGGGCTCGAAGCTCAAGTTTTAGTCAATTATGTTGTAAGGCTCTGCGAATTGAGGGCACATAGTGTGAAGTATAGGATGATTCATAGGGTTGTCTACCCTAAAATATTGTAATTTAATGTAAAGTTGTGTCGGGATACCCATGGTATATGGACCATGGGATTGTATAAATAGAGCGAGGCTCTAAGTGTAAAGAGAGGAAGGACAAAAGATAGAATAGTGAAGGCATGGTTCGAGGTTAGAGTTGGATTTGAAGTGTACTATAAGGAGGCCCAAGAGTAGGGTAAGACCTTCCACTAAGCATGGTTGCTCTTATCCATCTTGCTAGTGGCAGGCGAACTACCGGCAGATATCCAGTTCTTGCCTATTGAATATGACCTTCCTGAGCCCGCGATGTATGCTTTGCTCTCGGCCACGAAGGACGCCAAGAGGATTCATGTGATCAAGGTTTTCTGGGTGCCGATGGAGGCGAGCATCTGGATGTGGATCAATAGAAGGCCACAGTTGTCTCCCACAGTGTATTCCACTCTGCAGATCTTTGCAGAGTTTAAAGCGAACATGCACAACATTCATGTCCAGGTACGGAAGGATCTAGCAAAGGAATGGACAAAGCTTCCATTTATTTCTATTGATGACACCATCTTCACAGCATTGGAAACATGGCCTTTGGAGTGGCGCGCTCCAGACTTGGCAGGAATGGAGAAGGCTGTAGCCCAACAAGGAAGAAGGACACCAAGCTACACATCACACAGCTGGCCAAAAAGAGGCACTAGGAACAAGAAGTAGTCGCACAACAGAAGACGATCGATGTAGCAACAACGACGCAGATGACAGGAACAACAACAATTCCAATAAAAGAGGTTGAGGGGGGCCATGGAATGTCCACAGGGAAGGGGGCTGAGGACATCGACCTGGATGAAGAGCACGCAGATCCATAAACTACCTCACAATAGTTAAAATGGTCGCGTGTCCCTGAGAAACCGGTCCCCATAAAGAAGACGAAGGCATCCAAGATGTCCATTGACCCAATCACGCTTACAGGAGGTGATCTTTTTGAAATTGGAGAAACAATTCATGATGTCACTAAGGACGCACTCCAAGAAGTGATGGTGGAGTAGAACACTGTGTTGGGAGTGCTACAAATGTAGCTACAGGGACTATAGGTGCAACCCCCTCAAACAGGAACGATGGCCCAATATGTCACAGCATGTACACCAGAGAAGGAACATATGCTGCGCACCCACGTGACCAACACTTTCGTGTTTCCTGAGGGTACATTAGTGGCAGCAAACGAAGTTGACCAAGCTACGGTGGGCAAGATTAAGGGGTTGAGCTTAAACTTGGCTACCGTTCCACAAGAAACCCTGTACAGTTATAGGATGGGGTCATAGCTAGGCTTCGCGCCACCGAAGGTTGTGCGCTACAGGTATCGAGCGAACAAAATATCAATATGGAACAGCTCAGCCGACAACGTGATGAACTCGTTGCACAGACTCAAGGATTGGCACAAGCGGTGGACAATTCTTATAGAACTGTCCTAGAATTGACTGTTCTGACAGATCTACCAGTCGAAGTGCGAATTCACAATTGGCCAGTGGATTCCACGAGGCAAAGGAGGAAGCAACGAGGATACAACTGGACCTCAACCTTCATATTTCTGAATTTCGATTAAAGGGGCAGTTATCCACACCCCCAGAAGTTTAGGAACAATGCACTGGTGCTATCCAAAAGGGGATGGAGGAAATAGGATAGGTAGTGCAGAGCTATACTACTATGTTGGAAGAATCCTTCACGGTCCTCACTTCCTTATAGGACGACCCCACCATACAGCACCTGGAAATAAAGGTGCGGGAGCTTCAAGTGTAGTATGACAATGTGCGTGGAATGGTGCAAGAAGTTGTCCTAACCCAACAGTTGGCGAAGCTACAGTAGGTGAAGGCGTTGAAGGAACAGGTGGATGCCGCACAACAGAAAGAGGCAATACTTAAAGCATGTGTCCAACCTTGTTTTGATGAGGCCTTCCTCATCACTACTGATATCGAAGAAAATATCACATAGATGAAGGTGATGCATGACTTAAGACAGGGATTTTCCCCTGACAGCGAGCATTCAGTTGAAAGAGTAGAGAAAATCCAACAAACGGAAGAACAGTGCACTGCGGACCTTCACATAGCACAGGGATAGTTGGAGGGGCTCCGTGCAAAGATCACCACACCAACAGATTGACTCGGGATGAGTCATGATGATTTTTTTGGGGGCCCGTTGGGCATGGGATCCCCTGCAGCATGAGTCAAAATGATTTTTTTGGGGGCCCGTTGGGCATGGTATCTAGGGCACAAAAATGTATATGCTCCAACAGAAACTTAAACATATCAAACCCTGCCATAAAGTTTGGAACAAAAAGGAATTTGGAGATATCTTCAAGGCCAAAAGGGAAACTGAGCAGATTCTCCAGGAGATCAACCAAATCAACATCAATGATGGCTTCACCGAAGGGCGGTAGAAACTAACTGACACTCTGTAGGAAAAATGGAGGATTGATGCTTACAAGAATAAATTTTCTCGAGGCATAAATCAAGGGTACAATGGATTAAAGGGGGAGAAATAAACACAAAATTCTTCCACAAATCCACCATGGCTCACAAGGCACACAACAAAATCATAAAGATCAAATATTCTCAAGGCATTGAGTTTTTTTCTCACAATGATATGGAATTGATCCTTGTACAACACTTATGAAATATTGCAAAGGAGCCACTGGAGGACAAATCTAGGTTCATTGACCATTTCACTCAGTTTATCCTTCAGCTGGTTACTAGAGAGGACAAGCACAATCTCAACAGGCCAGTTTCGGAAGAGGAGGTCAGTGAAGTGATTAATGAAATGCAGATATGGAAAAGCACCAGGCTTGGATGGATTCAATGTAGACTTCTTCAAAGTCCACTGGGAAACTATTAAACATGATATCCTCGAGGTTGTGGAAGACTCAAGAAGATCCAAAAAGGTACTGAAGGCCCTGAATGCATCCTTCATAGCTCTGATTCCAAATCAAGAAAAGGCCATGACTCTGTATGGTTTCGGCCCATAGCCTTACGTAATGTGGTGTATAAAATTATCTCCAAAGTAATAGCCAATTGACTCAAACCACTTCTACCCTCTCCCATCTCGGAGGAGCAAACTAGCTATGTGGAGGGAAGAAAAATCCTCAACAATATCATCCAAGCTCATGAGGTGGTACACTCTTTCAAAAGCAACAAGCAAGCTGGTATGATCATTCAGTTTGACCTAGTGAAAGCCTATGACAAATTGAGTTGGGCTTACATAAGATCAATTCTAAAAGCCCATAGTTTTGACTAGAATTGGATAAGATGGGCCCTGGACTTAGTTACCTCAACCGATTTTTCCATATTTCTTAATGGAGCTCCATCAAGGACCTTCACGCCCTCTAGAGGACTCAGACAAGGAGATCCACTCTCACCATTCCTCTTCATCCTTTTGATGGAAGGGCTAGCTAGAGCATTTAAGATGGCGAATGTTGAAGGATGAAATCAAGGTATCAAACTTACCGTAGATGGAGAGGCAAACACCCATCAATAATTTGTTGATGATACAATGCTGCAGGGCATACCCACAGTCAGGGAACCCAGAGCAATCAAAAACATCATAAATGACTTTGCTATGGCAGCAGGCAAAGAGGTAAGACTAAACAAGTCCAAAGTTTTTTTATTTAACACTAATGTTGCTATTTAGAGAAACATTACCAGAATTCTTGGATTTCAAAGAGAATAACTACCTTCCAAATATCTTGGCATTCCTCTTAGTGACAAAAATCTAAGCAAGAAAGTGTGGGAGCTAATTTCAAATAAACTTCTGGACAAGGTGAGAAAATGGACATGCAAATCACTGAATTTGGTAGAACACCTTGTGCTCACACAGGTGGTCTTACAGGGCATTCCCATTTTTATGTTTTCAACTCTTCCTGTTCCTCAAGGTATTAAGCAGTAGATAAGAAGCATATAAAGGGACTTTCTATGCGGTAGAGGGGAAGAGAAAAAGAAGTGGGATTTAGTAGCCTGGGACAAGCTTTGCAAGCCCAAGAGGCATGGTCTATTGGGGCTTCACGATCCTGAGACCTTCAGCAGAATTTCAGGAGCCAAGCATTGGTGGATATGGATTAAGGAACCGAATGCACCCTAGGCTAATATTGGGAAGAAAAAATATGCCAAGCACTGGCAGGAGAAGGATCACATTAGAATGTCAGGGAAAATCAGGGGCTCCCATATTTGGAACCTTGCCTGGGATAATAAAAACATTGTTCAACAACATTGTTTTTGGGAAATTCGAGTAGGGGACCTTGCTCGATTTTGGGAGCATAATTGGCAATAGGAACCCAACCTGCATAGGGAGGAATTTGCATCTCTCAAAAGTGACACAGACAACAAAGGTGTGGTTTTGGTAAAATACTTCTGAGGTCAGGGCGGAAATAATGGAAAATGGAGGAAGTGGAAGGAGCTAGGATACATTGATGAAAGCCCGCTAAAGACAAAGGTAGGAGCTCTTACCTAGGAGCAAGAGCATAGAAGGATTCTAGTTTCTTCTTGAATGGATCATTCGAGATGGGGATAAAACACCGAAGGAAACTTTAACCACAAAGAGGCCAAATAGGAAGTCACGAGATTCAACTTTGTGAAACTTGATTAGGTCTGGAACAAACTTTGGCAAAGTCTACATTGGATGAAAATAAAGTTATTCATCTGGCTAGTGTATCAAAGGAAGATCTTAACTTGGGATAATCTTCTTAAGAAAGGGTTCATTTGTCCTTCCAAGTGTTACCTATGTGGCGCTCAAGAGGAGACAATTGAACACCTTCTCAACCTTTTTCCTTTCACTTCAAAGGTGTGGGACTGGGTGGCCTCTATTTTTAGTCAAACTGATAGGGATCGTATTAGCATATCCAACACGCTAAAGAATTGGAGGAAGAACTTCTCAGGGAATGACATAGTTAAGAAAGCCTGGATTCTGGTTCCCATTTTTGTCATATGGAATGTGTGGAAGGAACACAACAGTCGAATCTTCAAAAATGAAGTAAACAAGCCCCAACACATAATTGAGCAAATTCTAAGGCAGCTCAAAGACACAGTAAGAAGCTTGCTAAGGACCCTTCCTAAAGATCCTCCTTTGACTCAAGAGGAGAGAATTATATTTCACTTGGGTCTTCAGTCTATCAGTCCTCTGGGAATAATAAAGGTAGTGAGCCTTATAAACAAGGGTGTTAACATTTAGAGGTCCCCTCCTCATGGTTTCATAAAGGTTAATATTGATGGAGTAGCTAAGGGAAACCCAAGATTAGCGGGCTTTGGGGGTGCCATAAGAAACAATCAGGGACAATTATAGAAAATCTTCCATGGCCAGTTGGGGAAGGAAACTAACAACATGGCTGAGCTCATGGCATTAGAGCAATGCTTGGAAATTCTTGTGAATTCAAGTTCACACAATGTTATAATTGAAGTGGATTCAGAATTAATTATTAGAGCGGCTAAGAAAATTAGCAATGAAACCTCTCCAGATAAAGTGTCGAAGCACTGAAAGCTTTTGTAGCTTTTTTACTGCATCTATTCTCACCTACGAACCCTCAAAATTGTCAGATTTGCTCATGTGAAAAGGAAGGTTAATATGTTAGCGGATCGTTTGGCGAATGAAGGAGTCACAAATAGGGACAAGGATTCTAGGGATGCTTGGGATTTGCTTCCCCTAGGTAAATTGTGGGAGGACTGTCTCTGTCAGGCAACCCACGATATGGAACTATGGATTAAAAGGATGGATCAAAGGGACTCAGAAGATCGGCGGGAGGATGGAGAACTCCACACAGTCTAACCCGCCTTGGTTCGATTATCTTCCAAACTCTGATTTCCTTACGATTGAATGATGAAAGGATTGACTAGGATAGATCCACAAGATGAGGTGGCCTTCCTCATCTGGATTAGGTGGTTGTTGATAGCGAATCCAGGTGGATGTGATTGGATCAAGGACTGCTTGTGGGACAAAATTGATGGATATTACGTGGCAAAAGGATGTGTTTTTTTTCTGTGAGTCAACCATTCCATTACCATAAGCGGTATATCGGGCGGGGTCAGAATGGTTTCTGGTTTTTCTGTGTTTGGCTCTGATTCCACTCTTCGCGTGACACGTTGTGGTGCGAGGAGAGAGAAAACTATCCTCATCAAGTGGTTAAATCTTGTGCTTCTCGTCCTTTAGATATTTAGGAAGATCGTTGGATCTTAGTCAGTTGATCAACAGTGACGATTTATTTGTACTAGTTGGTCGAACCCGAAATAAGTTTAGAGTGTCATGCTTTTATTTCCCATGAGTCTGTTGACTTTTTTAAATATTGGCTTGTGGTGGGACCCCTTGTGGATCCACGTCGAGTCTTCTTTTTCCTTTTTGTGACCTCCAGTTCATTGTACTTGCCCTCATTTGATGCACGACAACACTATCAGATAACCTTGTGCCTTTTTTGTTTTATGGTTCTCCTAGAATTTCTATTTAGGATGCTCTTAGTTTTGGGTGATTAGTTTGGTTCGGCGTGCGTGGCTGACTGATGAACTCTCACAGAGCGAGTGCGGCTTCTTTTAAAATATCTATTTTTGGCTAAGTTTAATAGATGGTCCTACTCTTACTTGATCAAAAAATATTGAAAAACAAAATCAAAAAAACCGTGAAAGTGTTGTTCAATTGATTGAACAATAAACGTTCAATCAAGTGAACAACAAAATAAAATAAAAAAATTCAAAGAGTATTGTTCAATTGATTGAAAAATAACCATTCAATCGATTGAACAACAAAATTGTAAAAACACAAAAAGTGTTGTTCAATTGATTGAACAACAATCATTCAATCAATTGAACAACAATAATTCAATCGATTAAACAATAAAATAAAATAAAAAAATGCAAAAAGTGTTGTTCAATTGATTGAACAGTAATCATTCAATCGATTGAATAACAAAATTGAAAAAAATGCAAAAAGTGTTGTTCAATTGATTGAACAACAATTGTTCAATCGATCGAACAACAAAATTGTAAAAACACAAAAAATGTTGTTCAATTGATTGAACAAAAATCGTTCAATCAATTGAATAGAAAAACAAAAAAAGTGATGTTCAATTGATTGAATAGCAATTGTTCAAACGATTGAACAACAAAAGACCAAAAGTGTTGTTCAATGGATTGAAGAGAAATCGTGCAAACGTTCGAATAACAAACATGCAAAAAGATTTGTTAAATTGATTGAACAGTAATCGTTTAATCAATTAAACAACAAACACACAAAATATATTATTCAATTGATTGAACAACAAACACATAAAAAGCATTGTTCAATTGATTGAACAACCGTCATGCAATCGACTGAATATCAAAACAAACATGGAGACAAATAAGTGATGTTCAATTCATTGAACAACAATCATCCAATCGAGTGAACAATGAAACACATAAGGTGTTGTTCGATTCATTGAACAACAATCATTCAATCGATTGACAACAAAATACACAAAGTGTTGTTCATTTGATTGTACAACAATCGTTCAATCGATTGAACAACAACACACACACAAACATAAGTGGTGTTCAATTGATTGAATAGCAATCGTTCAATCGATTGAACAACAACACGCACACAAAAATAATTGTTATTCAATTAATTGAACAACAATCGTTCAATCAATTGAACAATACTTACTAAACACACCCAAAGATAAATCAGATTTGTTTGTTCTACTGAATAGCAGTTGTTCATTTTCCAATGGAACAGAAACTACAACTTTGAAGGAAGCAAAACCTGAAACACAAAAGCATAAGAGAAATGAGAAAAGAAACAACACTTTATTTAAAAATAGTAAATTAATTAATTAATTAAGTTACAACAACTATGATGTTGTTTCCTAAGGGAATATCAATCTATCAATGAAAAAAATGATATCTTGGAAAAATGCTTTGGCAGCAGTAACATGAACCTTCAAATGGAAATCAATTCTCCATTTCTTATATTATGAATCCGTTAGGTAATAAATTGGAAGAAATTCTCTTGTTTCATTAACATTTCTTTCAAGAATCACTCGTTCATACATTGACTTCTTTTATTCTCCTGGAACCTGTAAAAAAATGAGTGTTTACCTGCAATAAAACATGAAATCGTGGAATAAGATAAGTGATGTGGCTCTCATAATCCAACACATATGAAAAAAATAACTAGTTACTCTATAAAAAAATCCACAGAAAGATAAACAAAGAAAAATTTATTTGTCACCTGCGGGTGAGTAGTGGTCGACCATACTAACCAACAATGTTTTAATCATAACTCCTTTTTTTTTCATCCGATTTGAGTGATTCCAAAGTCAAATGCGAGCTAATTCAAAGTTATATCACAAATATAAACAATGTTTGAAAATTGCATGAAATGATATGTCAAATTTACTTAGAACGACCCACATAATAGAGTCATTTTCGATTTCCCAGCTTAGACCAACACTGGATATGTTAAACACATTTTTTTCATTTGATGGCGGATTCAAATGATTCAAATTGGAGATTAAATTATATTCATGTATATATCTGCAATAGAAACAGGTTTTGAATACAAGAAGGATTGATGGGTCAAATATGCAAGTGAACAACTGGAAAAACAGAGTTTTAAAAGTGTAGATTTCTGACAGACAATGAATATTTTAGTCATAACTCTCTCATAAAATATCGAAATTGAGTGATTCAATTTGACGTATAAAATATATTCATAGGGGAATATACCGTAGAAATAGGTTTTAAAAATATAATCATTTAGGCCTCCAAAAACGGATTGTCCCAACTTTGTTCTTGAGCTGCTTACAAGACACCTTGTCAATGTTTTGGTTATAGTTTCTACGTTTCAAATCCTAATGGAGTGATTCAAGTTGGGTAGGAAAGTAGACATAAAGGGATGCTTAGGATAGAAATATTTTTTTAAAATATTCCCTTTTGGTCCCTCAAAATATGACTGTCTGAACTGTGTTTTCAGAACTTTCATCAAGCCCGCAAGTCAAAAAATATGATATTCAAGCAATTTTTCCAAATTGGTGTTAAAAATGAATATGAGTGTCTTTAGAACTATTATTTTTAATATAATACATATACATACACAAATAAATTAAAATATTTATCACCGATGTTGATTTCCACAGCGTGCTGCAACAGAAACAACTATTTTTACATAAAAAAATGTATTTATTTATGTTCTTATTTATTTTATCTTCTACACTAACGTACTCTGCTTTGAAAAGTGAATATGCTCACGTATAAGAGTACTTCCAATGGAGCCATTTTAGAAATAAGGCCTCAAGTATGTACATACCCAAATTTGAAAAATGCATGTTAATAAATATTACGGTATGAGAAGCCAACTTCCCTTGAAAAGATGGTATAAAAAATTGTTGAAGTATGGATTGATGTTGCAAACAAATGATGGATTGAAACCAATCTTCAATATATCCTTTACTTTCTTGATTTCCCATAGCCATCATATCATGAAGTTCTTGAGTTTTTAAAACGGCTGGTTGATGCAGACTAGAAAAACCTCATTTTCTTCCATAACTTCTACAATTTTTGGATTTGAAAAATTCCCAATCTCAATATAAGTTTTCTTCAATAGAGCATGTGAGGTAGAATGGGTGGGAAGGGTAGGTAAATTTTGTAGTTCAACATTGTAAGCATGTTGTACTGGTTTATTATGGTGAGGGTGTGAAATTAGTTGAGCAGGAAATTATGTAGGGCATGAAGCATTTTGATGATGTAGTTGATTGGGTTATGACAAGGGTTTTGATAGACAAGCAAGATGTTGTTGAAAAACTAGAAAAGAATATGGATGATGTGTCTCTGCTACAAGATGTGGGAGAGCATCCATGTAAACATAACATGAACCATGCAAAACTTGTAGACAAGATTGGTGATGGTTATATTGAGATTGAAATGGTTGCCTAACACAGGAGTATTCCATAATGGATTATGCAAGAAAGAAAATGGAGAGTAAGTGTCCTGAACCATACATGTAGGCCATGGTTTCCATGGTTTTGACCTTGTTGCAGCTTCCCCATGTTGAAAATAATACTGAGAGGGGGGGTGAATCAATGTTATCAAGTCAAATAATTTTTTATTCTCAAACTTATTTATGTGCTACTTCAGATATGGAAACTAGCGTATCCACGCAACTGTGTCTATAGCAACTAGCATATAACCAGTAAACTTAAGATTTAATTAATCAATTTGATCTTTAATCAGTGCATCAGAACTTCATTAACCATAAGAATAATAAACATGTGTAATAAACAGAACAGATCATCACACATATGAACACAAGATATAAGGTGGAAACCCAATGTGGGTGAAAACCACATGCTACAATGATTCTCTATATTCTTGATAATAAGAAACTTCTTTTTACAATATTTATGTACTGGTGCAGTCTAATACCAATATGTAGGGTTCTACCTGCAAAAGGCTACAACCTATTCTCATTCTCCAGCTTCTCCTGGAAGGGAGCTACAACCCCATTAGCTTTTGTACTAGCTGATGTACTAGTACGTAGGTGCTGACCTACAGAAGGCTAAAACCTTCTCTTTTCTTCCAGGGACGACGTTTCATAAATTTTCAGACTGGATCCATAAATAACATCAATCAAACATCAAATGTATCTGCATCAACCAAACCCCTTTGCACCAACCAAAACTGAATCAATCAATCACTTCTCTGAATGTTGTACCCACAATACAGTAACAGTAACTAGACACTAATGCAGCAATAAATAGAAGTATCTAAAACATATTTTATGAGATGTACGCTACTTCAAGATGAAGAACCTATGTGCATACACTTCTGTATTAAGGAAAACCAGTGTATATGCTATTTTAAATTACCGAACCAGCGTGCATGCATGCCTTTGCTGTTCCGAATCTGCGTACATATATATAAAAGATAATTTACCCTTTTCAATTATTCAGACATCAGTTATACCCATATTATCAGATTTATAGATCAAGTCATGCACCAAATATAACAGATCAAAATCACACAAAGATACTACTATTAAAGCCTTAAGATCTTGACCCATCAGTAGAACTTATCATTTTTCTATCACTCAGGTTCCTCCTTGGTTCAGATCCAACTATGCACCATAATCGAATGACCAGTATTCTTGATCTTGCTCTTCATAAGATATTCAATCCTTGAGTGAGTGTCTTTTCTTAATGATCTCCTTCCCCTTTTATAGTCTTAGGCCTTACTCGATGCCGTGGTCCAAAACTATAGGTCCAAATACCAAGGACCAAATGCTATGGATTAAAAATAAGTTTTCCCACATGTACACACTTTTCCGTGCATGAATGTGCGTGGATACGCATATGCAACTTTTGATTGGCGATCTTGTCTGTATACGCGACTTGGTTAAGTGGAAATTGCGTATATCTCTTTTTCCTTTATTTTGAGAGCTTGAACTGTGATCTGTCATCTGAGTGAGTTGCCGTCAAGGACAACACCTGTGTCATAGTGCCAAACCTGAGTCATAATGGCAACAATATCCCCCTTTGGACTTGATGGCAACCCCAAGTCACTCAAAATCATTCTCCCCCTTTGTCATCAAGGGAAAAGGGTTGTGCTCCCCCTGAGTACATGCTGAAATCTCTGCTCTGTTGTGTTGTTTATGCTCCCCCTGACTGTAGGCAAGGTCTGCAAAAGGATATTCTACAAGAAAGAACATGACTGTAGACATCATAAAAGACCTTCCTATCACCAACGACTCATACATACATCCATCTCCCAGCCAAGTGGGGATATACCAATATTGACTCATCCACCCAACCAAGTGGGGATACACCAAAAGTTTACACATGATAAAACAAGAACATTACATCATC
>APFE031345978.1:2541-14684 GCA_000404065.3 Pinus taeda | reverse complement strand
TTCCAAGGATGAATCCATCTGGTTGCTCAATGTACACTTCTTCTTCTAAGTCTCCATTTAAAAAGGCAGATTTCACATCCATTTGATATACTTTGAACTTCTAAAAGCTAGAAAGAGCAAGGAACATTCTTATGGATTCAAGTTTAGCAACTGGTGCAAAATTTTCTTCAAAGTCTATACCTTCTTGTTGAGGATACCATTTACAAACAAGTCCGGCCTTGTTTCTAATAACTTCTCTATTTTCATTCCGCTTTTTTTTTAATATCCACTTGGTCCCTATGACATTCTTATCATTAGGCCTAGGAACCAATTCCCAAGTGTTATTCTTTTCAATCTCCTCAAGCTCTTCATTCATGGCCTTGACCCAGCATTCATCTTTGCATGCTTCACTTACATTTCATGGTTTGATGGAGGAGAGCAATGCTAGATAGCTTGAAGCTTCTATAATAGTTCTTCTTGTTTGAACACCTGCCTCTTTCTGCCCCAAAATTTGAGTCTCTGGATGATTCTTCTATACATACCTGGATGGAGTCTTTTCTTTTACCCTTATCTTTTCTTTTGGAGCTTCATAGGTTTCTTCTTCATTATTAGTCTGATTTGAAGTTGAAGGATATTCCTCTTCATCTTCAAAATCTTCGGTTTTCATCTGCTTTGGATTGCCGCCTGCTTCATCAACCACTACATCAATACTTTCAACAATTTTTCCAAGTCTTTTATTGTAACACTTATATCCTTTACTTCGGGAAGAGTAACCAAGGAGAATTTCTTCATTTTCTCTAGGTTCAAACTTGCCAAGATTTTCATCAGTCCTTTTGATGTAACATTTGCTTCAAAAAACTTTGAAGTATTTTACCATAGGAGTCTTACCATACCAAAGTTCATGAGGACTTTGAGTGTTGTTTACCCAAACGTTTGTTTTGTTGAGAATAGTAACAACAGCAAATGCAGCTTCACCCCAGAAGGTTGCAGGAGTTCCAGATTCATCAACCATGGCACGAGCCATTTGTTGAACTGTTATGTTCATCCTTTCCACTACCTCATTTTGTTGAGGAGTCCTTGCAGTAGAAAACTCCATTATTATTCCACGTTTTTCACAAAAGTCAAAAAATTCATCCGAGGTAAATTCCCCTCCTCGATCAGACCTGAGGCATTTGATTCTGTGATCTGATTCATTTTCAACCAAGGCTTTGAAAGATTTGAACTTTTCGAAAGCTTCATCTTTATGCTTCAGAAGTCCTATCCAACACATCATGGAAAAGTTGTCAATGAACAATATAAAATATTCTTCTCCTCGAGGTGACTTTTTCCTTGATGGACCGCATAAATCAGTATCGACAAGTTCAAGTGGCTTACTTGCTGATCCTTCCTTTTCAGGGAAATTAGTTCTGGTTTTCTTACCAAACTGACATGATTTTCATATTGTATTGTCTGGAATTCTGATGTCAGGGAGATCACGAACTGCCTGATATTTGCATGCTTTCCTTATCTGAGGGAAGCTTAGATGCCCCAATCTTCTATGCCATAGCCAATGTTCATCATTTTTGCTTAGATAACATTGTTGTTGTCCTGCCTTGAGTATGTATAGATTATTTGAAGTTCTTATGCTTTTGATCATTGTTTCACCTATATTAAGCTCATGAACAATACATCCATTTGATCGAAATATTACCTCATTTCCTTGATCACACATTTGGCTAACACTCGATAGATTATGCTTTAATCCATCAACATACATAACATTTCCAGCTTTGACTTTTTCTTTCAAAAGAACAGAACCTTTACCTTTTGTGAGTGCAAGAGTGTCATTTCCAAATGAAACCTTCCTTTCCTTTTGTAAGGCACTATATGACTGAAGTTTTTCTTTATCACCTGTCATATGTTTTGAGCATCCACTATCGATGTACCACTGGTTTTCCTATCCTTCCGCATATAAGGCTATACCACATATTTTTGGTAACGATTCTTTCTTTCTCCATGTTTTGGGACCTAATGAAGCTTGCTCCTGCTAAGATGTTCACCAAAACTGACTTCTGCATTCAGAATATTCATGATCGAAGTTGTTGCAGATAGAGCATTCTATTTCATCTTCAAGAGCAAAAAAGTGATTGTAAGTCCTCTTCATGACGCCAGTAATGCTCCTTTGATTTCATGCTTCTTGAGTCATGATTGTCTTGTAGGAAACACATTGAGCAGCTTTGTGTCCAAAGTTATGACATGAAAAACATTGGCCATTAAAGAAATTCCTGCGATTATCAAATCTACCGTCCAGGTGATCATTCACATCCATTCTTGATTCAAATTGAGAATGGTTTACCTGCGGTTGGTTATAGCTTTTGTTCATCCTTGAATTAGATTGACCTCGATTTACTTGGTGATCTATGTTCATCCTTGAAGTAGATTGACCTCGATTTACTTGGTGATCTCTGTTCATCCTTGAAGTAGATTGACCCTGATTTACCTGGTGATCTGCTTTATGCCTTTGCTGACGATTGTCAACCTGTTCACTTCTCCTTGTTGCATCAAGATAACTTTTGGAGGTGGATGACTTATGTGCTTGAGATGATTCTTCAGTAAATCCAAGACCTGTCTTGATTAGAGGAGAATGCTGCACTTTGATAATATCATCCAAAGTTTTAGATCCTTTAGAAAATCTAAGATTAAGAGCTTTTGTTTTCCCAATATCTTTTCTAAGTTCCACAATTTCACATTCTAACTTTTCATTGTGTTTTTCCCTTTCAAGAAGTTGGAATGTTAGAGTATCTATGATCATACTCTTTTCTTCGAAACAAATTTTAAGTTTAGAAATTTCTTCATAGAGATCATCTTCATCTATAGCATCCAAGAAATCATCATCTTCAAAAGCCATCAAAAGTCTATAATCATTACCATGTACATCTTCATCACTATTTGATACTCAATCACTATCTTCATGTGTATAATAGCTCTTCCTACTTATATTCTGTTTTCTATTCCATTTAACTGGTTCCTTTGCTTTATCAATCTTATCTTTATAAGGACATTTAGCTACATAGTGACCGACTCTCCCACAAGCAAAGCATTTGAAAGGTAGCTTACCTCTGAATCTTCTAGAACCCTGTTGAAGGTTCTTAACAAAGTTTGATTCTTCCTCTCCTTCTAATGTATGTCCTAACTCATTGTATTCTCCTTTTGAAGTTTTGAATGCGGCTTCTCTAATGTCTATTAGACCCCCTTTTCTTATTTCGAAGGAAGTTAGGATTTCGTGCAGCTGTGACATGGTAATAGTCTAAAGATTATGCTTTTCTTCTATGGAAAAAACTTTTGATTCAAACTTAGAAGACAAAGATCTTAATACCTTTTCAACTAAAGTAACTTCTTTTATCTCTTCACCCAAGTTTTTCATGCGATTAACAATCTCATCTATACGTAAGAAATAATTAGCCACACTTTCATCATTGTGCATTCTGAGAGTTTCATATTGAATTCTAAGAGATTGTAGTTTTGCACGTTTTACCTTATCATCTCCTTCATAGCTTAGAATGATCTTGTCCCATATTTCTTTGGCCATTTTGATCTACATAACCTTAATGAATTCTGATTGAGATAGACTCCCCAATAGAGTATTGACAGCCTTTGCATTGGTTTCATACTGATTTTTACTAGCTGTATCTGTAGGAGTTGCTGATGGGAATGTGTATCCTCCTTCCACGACATCCCAAACTTTTGTACCAAGATATTGAAGAAAGGATGTGTTTCTTACCTTCCAATAGATGAAGTTGCTCTCAACAAAGATTGGTGGCCTAATGGATGCCTCCCTTTCGTAGTTTCTCATGATGATAGATCTTCCTTCAAGCGATCAAGCTTCTTCTGAAGGACCTGCTCTGATACCAGTTGTTGAAAATAATACTAAGAGGGGGGGTGAATCAGTATTATCAGGTCAAATAATTTTTTATTCTCAAACTTATATATATCCTACTTCAGGTATGGAAACCAGCGTATACATGCAACTGTGTCTACAACAACTAGCGTATAACTAGTAAACTTAAGATTTAATTAATCCATTTGATCTTTAATCAGTGCATTAGAACTTCATTAACCATAAGAACAGTAAACAAGTGCAGTAAATAGAATAGATCATCACGCATATGAACACAAGGTATAAGGTGGAAACCTAATGTGGGTGAAAACAACCTGCTGCAATGATTCTCTATCTTCTTGTTAATAAGAAACTTCTTTTTACAATATTCCTGTATTGGTGCAGTCTAATACCAGTACACAAGCTTCTACCTGCAGAAGGATACAACCTTCTCTTGTTCTCCAGCTTCTCCTGGAAGGGAGCTACAACCCCCTTAGCTTTTGTACTAGCTGATGTACTAGTACGTAGGTGTTGACCTACAGAAGGCTATAACCTTCTCTTTTCTTCCAGGGACCATGTTTCATAAATTTTCAGACTGGATTCATAAATAACAACAATCAAACGTCAAATATATCTGCATAAACCAAACCCCTTTGCACCAACCAAAACTGAATCAATCAATCACTTCTCTAAATGCTGAAGCCAGAAAACAGGAACAGTATCCAGACACCAATGCAAAAATAAACAGAAGTAGCTAAAACATATTTTATGAGACATACACTACTTCAATATGAAGAACCTATGTGCATATGCTTCTGTATTAACGCAAATCAGCATATACGCTGTTTTAAATTACCGAACTAGCGTGCATATGTGCCTTTGCTGTTCTGAATCTGCGTACAGATCTATAAAAGATAATTTACCCTTTTAAATTATTCAGACATCAGTTATACTTAGATTATCAGATTTATAGATCAAGTCATGCACCAAATATAACATATCAAAATCACACAAAGATACTACTATTCAAGCCTTAAGATCTTGACCCATCAGTAGAACTTATCCTTTTTCTAGCACTTAGGTTCCTCCTTGGTTTAGATCCAGCTATGCACCATAACCTAATGACCAATATTCTAGATCTTTCTCTTCATAAGATATTCAATCCTTGAGTGAGTTTCTTTGCCTAATGATCTCCTTCCCCTTTTATAGTCTTAGGCCTTACTCAATACCATGGTCCAAAACCACTTAGAGCCAATACCTGGGTCCAAATACATGGGTTCAACACTTCGGACGAGATACCATGGTCCAAAACTATAGGTTCAAATACCAAGGACCAAATACCATGGACTAAAACTAAGTTTTCCCACATGTATGCACTTTTCTGTGCATGAAAGTGCGTGCATACGCATACGCGATTTTTGATCGGCGATCCTGTGTGTATACGCGACTTGGTTATGTGGAAACTACGTATATCTCTTTTTCCTTTATTCTGAGAGCCTAAACTATGATCTGCCATCTGAGTGAGTTGCCATCAAGGACAACACCTGTGTCATAGTGCCAAACCTGAGTCACAATTCCAACACCCCATCTCTTTGATATGCTACTTCCATCCTAGATAAGGAAGAGTGACTATCTATGGGATGCTCCTTTTGGCAATGAGGGAAAAACACTTCTTCAATTTCTTCATTTTTTTGAACCTATAAAACATCCAATTGTGAATTTAAGAGCTAATAAAATCATATTTAAAATTTTCAAATAAAACATTGATTTCAACTCTTGTGTCTCCTATTATTGTAGTATATTTGGAAAAGAAAGAAGAAACTTCTCTAGAATCCTTACCAGCCTTGGAGATTCCTCTTGAATACCTTATGCATAATTTACAAAGATCATCATATGATAACTGAAAAACATCACCTTTTCTCATTATATTTAAGAGTTCTAAAAATTCATCTTTGATTCTGTTGAGTAGGGGTGTTTTCAATGCGTCTTTTGCCAAATGCTTATGTTTTGATTTTTGAAGGTTGTATTGCACTTGCTCTACATATTCCTTCAAGCTTTCATCTTTCCCTTGTATCATACTAAAAATATCTTCACTGACCTTGCAATAGTCTTGGTACTTCTTCAAGTATACATTCTTCATGTCTTCCCATGTTTGAATGCAGTTCACACTAAGGCTCATGAACCATCAGATAGATGCTCCTTTTAGAGTAAGAGGAAACACTTTCAACCTTTGATCATTAGTACAATAATGATATCCTCTACAAAGTACTTAAAAATCAAATAAGAATGTATCTAGATATTCATTTGCCAAACCATGAAAATTTGGTAGAGAATATGGGGGAATTATGTGCATTTGTGCCACTCCTCCTAGATTTTTGATATGGAATTTGAAAGTAGCAATGTCAGCCATTTCTTACAATAATAGAATATGTTCTTCATGTGTAGCTTTGAGGCTCCTCCTTCAAATTTTCCTGTCAATTGGTTAGTGGAATGGGTGGTGCTTACATCACCACTTGAGTGGAATCATGAGATTTTTTTCATTTCAAAATTCAAAGAGAACAACTACCTTCCAAATATCTTGGCATTCCTCTTACTGACAAAACTCTAAGCAAGAAAGTGTGGGAGCTAATTTTAAATAAACTTCAGGACAAGGTGAGAAAATGGACATGCAAATCACTGAATTTGGTAGAACGCCTTGTGCTCACACAGGTGGTCTTACATGCCATTCCCATTTTTATTGTTCTTAGGTCTTCCTGTTCCTCAAGGTATTAAGCAACAGATAAGAAGCATACAAAGGGACTTTCTATGGGGTAGAGGGGAAGAGAAAAAGAAGTGGGCTTTAGTAGTCGGGGACAAGCTTTGCAAGCCCAAGATCCATGGTGTATTGGGACTTCACGATCTTGAGACCTTCAGCAGAGTTTTAGGAGCCAAGCTTTGGTGGATATGGATTAAGGAACCGAATGCACCCTGGGCTAAGATTTGGAAGAAAAAATATGCCAAGCATTGGCAGGAGAAGGATCATATTAGAATTTCAGGGAAAATCAGGGGCTCGCATATTTAGAACCTTGCCTGGGATAATAAAAACATTGTTCAGCAACATTGTTTTTGGGAAATTCGAGCAGGGGACCTTGCTCGATTTTGGGAGGATAATTGGCAACAGGAACCCAACCTGTATAGGGAGGAATTTGCAGCTCTCAAAAGTGAAACAGACAACAAAGGTGTGGTTTTGGTAAAAGACTTCTGAGGTCAGGGGGAAATAATGGAAAATGGAGGAAGTGGAAGGAGCTAGGATACAGTGATGAAAGCCCGCTGAAGACAAAGGTAGGAGCTCTTACCTAGGAGCTAGAGCATAGAAAGATTCTAGTTTCTTCTTCAATGGATCAATTGAGATGGGGATAAAAAACCGAAGGAAACTTTAACCACAAAGAGGCCAAATAGGAAGTCACGGGATTCAACTTTGTGAAACTTTTTCAGGTCTGGAACAAACTTTGGCAAAGTCTACATTGGATGAAAATAAAGTTATTCATCTGGCTAGTGTATCAAAGGAAGATCTTAACTTGGGAGAATCTTCTTAAGAAAGGGTTCATTTGTCCTTCCAAGTGTTACCTATGTGGCGCTCAAGCGGAGACGATTGAACACCTTCTATTTGTGGGACTGGGTGGCCTCTATTTTTAGTCAAATTGATAGGGATCGTATTAGCATATCCAACACTCTAAAGAACTGGAGGAAGAACTTCTCAGGGAATGACATAGTTAATAAAGCTTGGATTATGGTTCCCAGTTTTGTCATATGGAATGTGTGGAAGGAACGCAACAGTCGAATCTTCAAAAACAAAGTAAACAAGCCCCAACACATAATTGAGCAAATTCTAAGGCAACTCAAAGACACAGTAAGAATCTTGCTAAGGACCCTTCCTAAAGATCCTCCTTTGCCTCAAGAGGAGAGAATTATATTTCACTTGGGTCTTCAGTCTATTAGTCCTCTGAGAATAATAAAGGTAGTGAGCCTTATAAACAAGGGTGTTAACATGTAGAGGCCCCCTCCTCATGGTTTCTTAAAGGTTAATATTGATGGAGCTGCTAAGGGCAACCCAAGATTAGCGGGCTTTGGGGGTGCCATAAGAAACAATTAGGGACAATTACAGAAAATATTCCATGGCCAGTTGGGGAAGGAATCTAACAACATGGCTGAGCTCATGGCATTAGAGCAATTCTTGGAAATCCTTGTGAATTCAAGTTCACACAATGTTATAATTGAAGTGGATTCAGAATTAATTATTAGAGTGGCTAAGAAAATTAGTAATGAAACCTCTCCAGATAAAGTGTCGAAGCACTGAAAGCTTTTGTAGTTTTTTTACCGCATCTATTCTCACCTACGAACCCTCAAAACTGTCAGATTTGCTCATGTGAAAAGGAATTTTAATATGTTAGCGGATCGTTTGGCGAATGAAGGAGTCACAAATAGGGACAAGGATTCTATGGATGCTTGGGATTTGCTTCCCCTAGGTAAATTGCGGGAGGACTGACTTTGTCAAGAAACCCAGGATATGGAACTATGAATTAATAGGATGGATCAAAGGGACTCAGAAGACTGGCAGGAGGATGGAGAACTCCACACAGTCTAACCCGCCTTGGTTCGGTTATCTTCCAAACTATGATTTCCTTACGATTGAATGATGAAAGGATTGACTAGGATAGATCCACAGGATGAGGTGGCCTTCCTCATCTGGATTAGGTGGTCGTTGATAGCGAATCTAGGTGGATGGGATTGGATCAAGGACTGCTTGTGGGACAAAATTGATGGACATTACGTGGCAAAAGGATGTGTTTGTTTTTCTGTGAGTCAACCATTCTATTACCACAAGCGGTATATCAGGCGGGGTTAGAATGGTTTCTGGTTTTTCTGTGTTTGGCTCCGATTCCACTCTTCGTGTGACACGTTGCAGTGCGAGGAGAGAGAAAACTACCCTCATCAAGTGGTTAACTCTTGTGCTTCTCGGCCTTTTGATATTCACGAAGACCGTTGGACCTTAGTCAGTTGATCAACAGTGACGATTTGTTTGTGCTAGTTGGTCGAACCCAAAATAAGTTTAGAGTGTCATGCTTTTATTTCGCGTGAGTCTGTTCACTTTTTTAAAGATTGGCTTGTGGTGGGACCCCTTGTGCATCCACGGCGAGTATTCTTTGGCCTTTTTGTGACCTCTAGTTCATTGTACTTGCCCTCATTTGATGCACGACAACACTATCAGATAACCTTGTGCCTTTTTTGTTTTGTGGTTCTCCTAGACTTTCTATTTAGGATGCTCTTAGTTTTGGGTGATTACTTTGGTTTGGCGTGCCTGACTGACTAATGAACTCTCACAGAGCGAGTGCGGCTTCTTTTAAAATATCTATTTTTGGCTAAGTTTAATAGATGGTCCTACTCTTACTTGATCAAAAAATATTGAACAACAAAATCAAAAAAACCATGAAAGTGCTGTTCAATTGATTGAACAATAATCGTTCAATCAGGTGAACAACAAAACAAAAAAAATAAATAAATGCAAAGAGTATTGTTCAATTGATTGAACAACAATCATTCAATCGATTGAACAACAAAATTGTAAAAACACAAAAAGTGTTGTTCAATTGATTGAACAACAATCGTTCAATCGATTGAACAACAATCATTCAATCGATTAAACAATAAAATAAAATAAAAATGCAAAAAGTGTTGTTCAATTGATTGAACAGTAATCATTCAATCGATTGAATAACAAAATCGAAAAAAATGCAAAAAGTGTTGTTCAATTGATTGAACAACAATAGTTCAATCAATTGAATAGCAAAACAAAAAAAGTGATGTTCAATTGATTGAATAGCAATTGTTCAAACGATTGAACAACAAAAGACCAAAAGTGTTGTTCAATTGATTGAAGAGAAATCGTGCAAACATTCGAATAACAAACACACAAAAAGTGTTGTTAAATTGATTGAACAGTAATCGTTTAATCAATTAAACAACAAACACACAAAATATATTATTCAATTGATTGAACAACAAACACACAAAAAGCATTGTTCAATTGATTGAACAACAATCGTTCAATCGATTGACAACAAAATGCACAAAGTGTTGTTCATTTGATTGTACAACAATCGTTCAATCGATTGAACAACAACACACACAAAAATAAGTGGTGTTCAATTGATTGAATAGCAATCGTTCAATCGATTGAACAACAAAACGCACACAAAAATAAGTGTTATTCAATGAATTGAACAACAATCATTCAATTGATTGAACAATACTTACTAAACACACCCAAAGATAAATCATATTTGTTTGTTCTACCAAATAGCAGTTGTTCATTTTCCAATGGAACAGAAACTACAACTTTGAAGGAAGCAAAACCTGAAGCACAAAAGCATAAGAGAAATCAGAAAAGAAACAACACTTTATTTAAAAATAGTAAATTAATTAATTAATTAAGTTAAAGCAACTATGATGTTGTTTCCTAAGGGAATATCAATCTGTTAATGAAAAAAATTATCTCTTGGAAAATGCTTTGGCAGCAGTAACATGAATCTTCAAATGGAAATCAATTCTCCATTTCTTATATTATGAATATGTTAGGTAATAAATTGGATGAAATGCTCTTGTTTCATTAACATTTCTTTCAAGAATCACTCGTTCATAAATTGACTTCTTTTATTCTCCTAGAACCTGCAAAAAAACGAGTGTTTACCTGGAATAAAACATGAAATCGTGGAATAAGATAAGTGATGTGGTTCTCATAATCCAACACATATGAAAAAAATAACTAGTTACTCTGTAAACAAATCCACAGAAAAATAAACAAAGAAAAATTTATTTGTCACCTGCGGGTGAGTAGTGGTCGACCATACTAACCAACAATGTTTTAATCATAACTCCTTTTTTTTCATCCGATTTGAGTGATTCCAAAGCCAAACGTGAGCTACTTCAAAGTTATATCACAAATAGAAACAGTTTTTGAAAATTGCATGAAATGATATGTCAAATTTACTTAGAACGACCCACATAACAGAGTCATTTTCGATTTCCCAGCTTAAGACCAACACTGGATATGTTAAACACATTTTTTTCATTTGATGACGGATTCGAATGATTCAAATTGGAGATTAAATTATGTTCATGTATATATCTCCAATAGAAATAGGTTTTGAATACAAGAAGAATTGATGGGTCAAATATGCAAGTGAACAGCTGGAAAAACAAAGTTTTAAAAGTGTAGATTTATGATAGACAATTAGTATTTTAGTCATAACTCTCTCATAAAATATTGAAATTGAGTGATTCAAATTGACGCATAAACTATATTCATAGGGGAATATACCATAGAAATATTTTTTAAAAATATAGTCATTTAGGCCTCCAAAGACGGATTGTCCCAACTTTGTTCTTGAGCTGGTTACAAGACACCCTGTCAATGTTTTGGTTATAGCTTCTACGTTTCAAATGCTAATGGAGTGATTCAAGTTGAGTTGGAAAGTAGACATCAAGGGATGCTTAGGATAGAAATATTTTTTTAAAATATTCCCTTTTGGTCCCTCAAAATATGATTGTCTGAACTGTGTTTTCAGAACTTTCATCAAGCCCGCAAGTCAAAAAATATGATATTCAAGCAATTTTTCCAAATTGGTGATAAAAATGAATATGAGTGTCTTTAGAACTATTATTTTTAATATAATACATATACATACACAAATAAATTAAAATATATATCACCGATGTTGATTTCCACAACGTGCTGCAACAGAAACAACTATTTTTACATAAAAAAATGTATTTATTTATCTTCTTATTTATTTTATCCTCTACACTAACGTACTCTGCTTTGAAAAGTGAATATGCTTACGTATAAGAGTACTTCCAATGGAGCCATTTTAGAAATAAGGCCTCAAGTATGTACATACCCAAATTTGAAAAATGCATGTTAATAAATATTACGGTATGAGAAGCCAACTTCCCTTGAAAAGATGGTATAAAAAATTGTTGAAGTATGGATTGATGCTGCAAACAAATGATGGATTGAAACCAATCTTCAATATATCCTTTACTTTCTTGATTTCCCATAGCCATCATATCATGAAGTTCTTGAGTTTTTAAAACGGCTTGTTGATGCAGACTAGAAGAAACCTCATTTTCTTCCATAACTTCTACAGTTTTTGGATTTGAAAAATTCCCAATCTCAATATAAGTTTTCTGCAATAGGGCATGTGAGATAGAATGGGTGGGAAGGGTAGGTAAATTTTGCAGTTCAACATTGTAAGCATGTTGTACTAGT
>APFE031345969.1:0-11680 GCA_000404065.3 Pinus taeda | reverse complement strand
CATCTATCCGATGAAGTGCCTTGAAGCACTATAATCTATAAGCCAGATTCCCAAAGAATATGAAGGAGAGGGCCAATACAAGATAACGCTTCTTTATCTTATTAGAAACAACATTTGATTCTTCATACCTGGGGTTCCTTGCTTTCTATGACGAGTCGACCATTTCCTTAATGACCTGCATTACCTGTCATTCCTTTGATCATTGAAGATGTCCCTGGAATGATTGTTATCATCATCAAGTGATGTGTCCCTGCCATTCGGACACTTCGTCGCATAATGGCCGAACTAGTTATCTACCTTTCCTTCCACCTTGAGATCCGGTCTTCCAATGAAGTGATCTTTAGGTAGGCCATATTCCGCTGCGCCATTTTGATAATATTCTCTGCTTCGACTTCACCCTTAGTGAATTTGAAAAGAGATGAGGAATCCACTGATCCTTTTGTCCTTTCCCAATTATCTTCGGTGATTGCTCTTTCACTCTTGCTTGGGCATTGTATTCACCTCAGCTCTGATACCATGTTAATTTTAGGTATGTTCTATGCTTAGAGAAATTTATTCAATTTTCACAGTTAGCTCCATATCTTTTCCAATTCAGCAATCACATCAGCGTTAAAGTAAACTGCAGATAGAACATAAACATAAATCGCAGATGACAAGCCAAGACAAGAGGACACAAGATGTGGTGCTAGCCAGGGACAAACCCCAATGTGGGGAAACCCTTGATCAATTTCTTCTTTATATGTTTCTTCATAGTTAGCAGAGAGAGAGAGAGAGTATGGTTTACAACAAAAGTCAACACTTTGACTTATCTAAGATAAGAGCATAGATCATCTCTAAAGAAATATAATCACATGAGATCAGTTGAAGACAAGCTGCTTCAACTAATTGCATCTCAAAGGTGGATCTTTCACCTATCGTTGTGTTGTATTTTGTCATCATGCTGGGCTCCTACCAGCTACAGCATGCTAACACCCATCATCAACTATGCTGCATCTCATCAAATGCTTCATTAATTCATGGACTGTACCCATCATTGTATTGCATTATGTGCCATTGTTGCACCATGTTGGCATCCTACCTATGTGTTGGCTGGCACTTTGCTTGCTTGTTGTCCGCTTGCTGTGCTTGTTGTCCCTAGCATGCTTGTTGTCCTTAGCATGCCTTGTTGTTGCATCTAGTTGTCCGTTGGCATGTTTAGGCTGTAACATTGCATGCTTGGTGTATTTGCTGCTAAGTACCATACAACTGTCCCAATGTTAGTTAGCTGTCCCTTGCATGCTGCTCTCCTTCAGAGACAGATGCTCCAGCTGTTTCGGCAGTTTTCGACAATTTGGTAGTTCCGACTGTTCCTAGCAGTTTTGGGAGTTTCGGTTGTTCCCAGCGTGGCAGTTTCGGCTTTTCCGGCAGTTCCGGCATTTTCGACTTTTTCGGCTTTTTTGGCGGTTCTGACTTTTTCGGCAGTTTCAGCTTTTCTGGCAGTTCCAGCTTTTCTGGCATTTCTGGCTTTTTTAGCAATTCCAGCTTTTCTGGCTTTTTCGACAATTCCGACTTTTCTTGCTTTTCCGGTAGTGCCGGCTTTTTCGACTTTCTGCCCTCTGGATCAGGGCAACATTATTCCTTGGGATCTCTCCTCCTACTAAAACCCAAAGACAAGTAGAGAGAGGAAGAGATCCCAAGTGTGTTGAAATGACTTGAAGGCCACCTCTATTTATACTAAAACGTTGAGCACATGTGGGGTTTATTTGGTTGCTGGCCAACCTTGACGAATTGTCTTATAACGCAAATAAATTCATAACTCCATGAATAATTATCGGAATCAGAGGATCTTTAGATCAATCCTATACCTCTCAATGAGAGGGATCTAAGAAAAATATTTGCTGCCATAAATAAGATGATCCCCATGGAGTTTGGCCGTAGTTGCCAATTTTAACAAGAGGCCTTAGAGGGTTGCAAAGGAGAGGGAGGAAGGAGAGAGGGCTAAGGGAGTTGGACGGAGGGTTAGAAGGGGCAGTGAAGGAGAGGGAAGAATTGCGGAAAGCCTAGGAGGGGAGGTTGAGGGCCCTAGGCCTTATAGTCAATCCTACAAAGGCCAAAAAAGGGTGATGACAGTGCTAGAAAGTGCCATGCTAGGGCTTCAAAGACCAAAATAAGCCAATGACTAGGGTAGAAGAGGACGATGGGCTTGGAGGCCCTAGAAAAGTTTGAAACCCTCGCCAAAATGTGATTTTGCTTCAGATCTTCAGTATTTTCCCAAATCAATGCAAAAGTCCTTGTTGCTAGCCTTGCGAAAATTCTAGAAACTAGATCTTACCCTTAAAGGCCTAGATCTAGCTCTAACCCAACAAATCTTTTTGACTATTACCTGCACAAATGAAAATACAAGTATCCAAAACCCCAATATATATACAAAAATTCAAAACCCCAGCTACAAAACAAAATTTATATACAAAGATTAAAAAATTAATTTACAAAATATACATATATACAATGCTTGAAAGATTTTTGAGGAATAAATTTTTTTAAATTTTGACAATGGCTAGATGTATTTCGAAAGATAGATATTAACCACAGCCTTAGCGAAGTAAGAAAATCACATAAAATATTTGTAGTCCAAACAAGGTCAGCCTGTGCCCACAGTTTGTGAACTTGGAGCCCAAGAGTCGGGGAACCTACAAACTCTATATATATTTTTTGAGAAAAATCATTAGATTATACAATGAATCAGATCACCTAAGATAATCCCAAAACTTAGCAATAGAATGTTCCTAAGGATCATCTACAAATGAAATAACAATTCATATGATATTGAAACACAATATAAGAATACCGCAGATCAATGAGACAAAGACACCATGAACCGTACCCCAAAGCCTTTTATTATGAAATTCAAACATTCACAACAAAATGCTTGTTTCACACTAGCATTTCCAAAATTACATCTGACCAAAGATCAAGATGTCAATAGAAGCAAAATGTTTTCTATTTATATAGAAATCCTTCCAAGTGGAAAACAACGGCTAGTTAGTTTGATCCCCGTCAAAATAATCTCGACTGTTGGTAAATCTTTGATCAACTTCTAATCTCTTCCATCGAAAATACTTAATTTTTGAGGAATTTTCGAATTTTTCATTAAAACTATTTTTTATTAGTTCAAAAATAATTATTTGAACTAATTTCCTCAAAACTTTGAATTTAACTCAACCACCAAGGTCCAAGAGTCCAAATTTTCTTGAAATTTCCAATATTCCCTTGGTGGGTGACCTCCAAAAATTAACTTCTTATAAACCCATGATTTTTTCCACTTGGAGAAATTAATTTATCTAATATTTTAATTTTGACTCTAAATTAATTAATTTTTTGGTTTAGGATTTAATTTTATTTTTGCTAAAAAAATTAATTAATTGACCCATGAGGGGATTAATTATTTTTCCATCCTCAAATATGTTAGCCAAGGTGTCTAAGTATGAGGGACCAAGCACTAAAATATTTTTTACACCATACATTACAATAATTCAACCCTCAAAGGGGGGATACCCGTTCAATATAAACCCTCATAAAACTTACCCAATTTTGCGACACAATATGATCTAGTAGACAATGTGATCTGTAATAAAATAATTTAGCCAAATAGCTTAAATTATTCCCAAACCACCTTTACAAGAACTCACCTAAGACCTTGTCGATAAATTTCACCCTAGCTTTGGGGTTGAGGTTGGAGGGAAAAATTTTGTCAATCATCTATGTTTAGAAACACAGATAGTCAGTGAGACGAAAAACCTCCTAGCATGAAATTTGTCGCCAAAATCATAGGCTTACCTAGGTTGTTACATAATTTAATGGTCGTACTAGCATCATTTATATTACAAACTTGCATAATGGGTTTACAATGACATAATAATTTGTTGGTTGACGATCTTGATCTTTGAAAAAATTGGCACAACTGCGTCCTTGGAATTGTGACAAAATGGGTG
Source organism: Pinus taeda (assembly GCA_000404065.3). Taxonomy (NCBI): domain Eukaryota; kingdom Viridiplantae; phylum Streptophyta; class Pinopsida; order Pinales; family Pinaceae; genus Pinus; species Pinus taeda. The sequence goes on along the minus strand of APFE031345969.1, from coordinate 7,709 downwards.
CAACAGGGCCGACTTGGTGGAGAAGGAATACATGATATTTTTGACTCAATAAATTTTCTTTCTTGACTTTCCAAAGCCCAAGGAGGGTCTAGACAAAGACTACAACTCTTGACATAAACCTAGAGGCTTACAAAGGAGGCTTTGACCTCTTGACCATTGACCCAAGCATGAAACCCATGCTTTATTAAGTCAATCTTTTACAATAAAATTTCTTTTTCTCTCTTTTTACAAATACATGACTCAAATACAATTATGAAGACCAACACTAGTTATATCCTTTACCAAATACAAACTAAAAATATATGTAAATCTATTTTGACACCTAGAATTAACAATCAATAAACAAAGTTTTGTTTCCTTCCATCTATTTACCTATCTCACATGTCATTCACTTGTATTATTTAACCCTATAGCCTTATCATCATATTAGTACTAATTATATGTAAGATATTACCTTGTACAATTAACAAGGAGGTGTTGTCAAAGGAAGATATTTGAGAACGGATAAACAAAAGTGTTTTCAAAGTTACAGGTCTTGTTAAACATAAATTTTCTTTTCCAGCAGATTCATCATTAAGAAAATCAATATGATGCCAAGAAAAGGTCAATGCATTACCAAGTACACAACATTTCACATCAACGGCACCTCTGGATCAGCCTTTGGAGATTTTTGGCATGCTTCCCAAGACAATTTTCACCAGACCTGAAGGTCATTTCTAATAGACTTTGGTATGAGTTCAAGGTAATTCCAAGCACGTTTAGAGGCCATTTTTTTCTGATTTTGGGCACAAATTTTCAAGAAAAATTCCAGCTGACCCAAAGACAATTTCATCATATTTGAAGGTCATTACCGGCAGCAGATAACACATTTACCAAGGAAGATTTTTGGCACAGAAAGGTCAAATTTCTGAAGAGAAGCAGCAGTCACAATGAGGCTGCATATCTGGAAGAGGTTGAATGGGTCATTCAGAGCTTTATCAGAGTTACATTTGCCCAATGTTAGGTCAAAAGAAGGTGTGCTAATCAGAAACTACATTCTCAAGAACACTGCAGCATTGACTTTTACTAACCTTATTCATGACAACAGAGGAGGATGCTCCCTTTAGGGTAATTTCTAGATCCGATTTTTGCAGTATAGTGGGCCCACTCATGGCAGCCTCTCAGTGGCAGGTCCGACATTATTCAAAGTGGTGGTTACATTGTCCTTTTATACATGTTCATGATGCATTTACTGACAACAGGAGGTTGCTGACACTACACAACTTGGCAGCAGTTACACCTCCTAAGTTTGGCACAAAGCACAATTGAAGATGCATCCACTTCAGGACTAGTTTTAAAGCTGTTATCATTTATTACTGATGGCACCTTCTGCAGGCTCATTTAGGTGTATCTGCAGAAAGGAGGACAGATCCCTTAAGCTATTATCGGCATGCATTAATGAGGAAGGCACATTAAAGAGGGTGTTACCTCCTAGGTTATCACTTCATGTAAAAATCTCAAAGCACAAGTTGTGAGACCCCAAGGGCAACTTAGACAAGCTGCCCACTGTCACTTTAATAGCCTTTATCTTTTTAGACAAGATGAACTCTAGCCTGGGGGAATCCCTATGGTCAACTAAGCTCAAGATGTTGTGGACAAAGTGGAAGCAAAGGAGCTTAGAAAACAGAAATAAGACTTGGAAATTTTTGTATTATTTGTGGTGGAGGAAAGGGAAGACTAGTTCCTTATTTTGTTTGTGCTATCAGGTCAAGCATGCAACTTGAGAGGGCAGTTATATGAAATATCTAGGAGCTGGTTAGTCTGTAAATTACAAGCCAAAAATGGCCCTAGATTTGGTAAATGAAATGTCACATGTTTAGGAAGGAAAGTGACTCTATAGCAAGATCCACTTTCAAACTGATCCAGGGGTGGCTTTGTCTAAAAGATTCAAGCTATGCATTCACTCTCAAGACATCTACGACTTGAGTTTTTCTCTTCAGAACAAACAAAGAATCCAAGGGGTACTCAACCTCTTTTAGTGTAACACGACTTCTCTTGTATGGCTCATTGAGTTGACTTTGACGATCCAAACCTACAATACAAGCTACCAATATGTGTGAGTTTGTTAATAGCTTCCTTTGCCTGATCTAGGCCCCACCTTACCTATGATGACATCAACTAAATATCCTGCCTTTACCTCTATCTCTTCTAATACCTTTGCCCCCATGTAGTGCGAAACGTTGTGGGCTAGGGTGATGGATCCACTTCATGCCCAGCAGAACCAATCCTATCAAAAACATTCATGCAGATGCCATTACTCTCAGAGGAGACGCAGTGGAAGATCATGGAAGGATCAACCAAGGAAGCCTTGTTGGTTGCAAAGGTTGACCAAGAAAATCCACCAGGACCACCACACATTCACCAAAGTTGTGCATCCATTCCATATTAGCTCGGACAAGAACAAAAGCAATTTTATTCCAAATTTTTAGAGCACTTCGAACTCGCACTTACAAAGGTAGAGAGAAAACCCTTATATAGGTTTGAGGGCAACTCCTTTTACAATATACAATTAATTATTTTCCTAGATTCATTAGTCATCCAAGGGATAAAAATAGGCTATTACATTTCTAACCTCCTCAACAAACTTCTTACTAAAAGGAGAAGTGGGTTCTTGTGATACACTTTCTTCTTCTAGAAGAAACAATAAAATAATAATTTTTCACAAAAAAAAAAATATAATAATGTTCTCATCTTCAACAAAACCACGAGACAATTTCAACAACAATAAAATAATGGGTTAGTTAGGCACAATCTCCTAAAATAATAAGGTAACAACCTCCTCAATGTGGTTTGTTAATGCTCAAACTAGCAAGGGTCCAAGGAGGGGTTCCTATAGAGCAACTACTAGGTCAAGGGGCAATAGTGGAGCACTAGTCCATTGTCACCTCAGCTAAAGCTCCTTGCTCTTTATGAATTTTCACTGATGGGAGGAGTCCTAGTACGAGAGGAATCACAAGAATAGATTGATCAATGATAAGATATGGGGTGATTCCTAAAGCCTATTCAAAAGAGAGGCTCAAGCAACTTGGCTTGCTTGCTTCGAAAGCAAGGTGATTAGCTCTCTAAGAAGGGCTATGAGGATGCCTAGATCTAGGGTTGGAGGATATGCCTTGATAGGGGACTTTCGAGGCTCAAGGATCCTTGTGAAGAAATGGATTCTATGTAATCCTTGCAGAATTTGAGTTGTAGAGTTATGGGACCACAAAGAACGCAAGTGGACCCAAACTAGGTCAAGGGTATGGAGTTGATCAACCAAGGAGGGACTTGACCTAATTAGGGAAGAGAATAGGGTCAAAGGACAAGTTTTCTATTGATATTTGAATGCAATGATCCAAGTGAGGACACTAACCCAACTCAATCTAGGGCAAGAATTGGTCTTATGGCTAGGGCTTGCTATATCTTGGGATTCCATCGTCGGATTTGCCTCAAATTTGGAGGACCTCTTGAGGAAACCCCAGTGCAATAGTGGACCAAAATTCAAGGGCCTTTAATGGCTAGAATGAATTTTTCTTGATGCCCTAGGTAACCCTCTAGGGTTAGGCCTAGAATTTGGAAAATTGAAGAAAAGAGAGGTAAATTTGACCGCCAAAGGGATACAAGGATCAATGCCTTATTGCTTGGGCTTAATGGAGTCAAGATACACATAGATCGAGAATATTTGTGACCTAAGGAGCTCTAATTAATCTTTGCTAGCCTCTCCAAGGGCAACAACTAGGTCAATAGGGATTTATACTTCAAATTTGTGAAAGAGACAAAGTTTCGAGGTCTTCAACCTAAGAGGTGCCTCTAGGAACATTTGCCCAATCCCTCAAGGATCAACGCATGCATTTAATTGCTTGTTCAAGGTCCCAAAAGAATTTCACATTACATTAACCTATACAAGAACAATGATAACAAAAAACATGCATTTGACAAGTAAGATAACAAGAACAGTATCAAAATTTCAACTTACATGAGAGAGAGTATACCCATTCATCAATTTCGCATTAGAAAGAAGTTCCAAAGACAATAGCGAAAATCCAAATATTATAGTGCATCAAGAAAGCTCCAAAATTTATCCCAGCAGAGAGTATGAAAATCTCTCAAGAGATACTAATCTAATCCAAGTGATGATGAGAGGAATGAATGAGCCTCTCATATTTATACAACTCTAAAGGGGATTCGATTTGCCTAATTAGCCTAATTTAGCCCCAAATAATAAAATAATACATAATAATGACATGACATGGTGACAAGCCCACCAAGATAGCTCAATACGATAAAAGTAAGTCTCTCAAGAGGGAAAAATGATCAACATAATGAGTTGTTGGGCCATTGCGAAAGCCTAATGAAATCCAAAGTATGCCATGGTGAGAGAACGGACTTCCAAACATAGTAGACAAAGGGTTGGCCCCTTGTTTTCCAAGCAAGTCACCGAGGTGCTCCCAAGTGGGTATGGGGGCATAAGGACATCCTCATGGGTCTCCAAGTGGATCGATACTGGCTATAAACCATCTATAGGGGCTAGGATGATGATGCATGTACCGAAGTTCTTTGGGTACTTTGTCTCCCATAGGTTCGCAACTAGCTGCAGGAATTAAGGAAAATATGGATGATGTTTTGGCATGTCTTTTGGGAATCAAACCCTCCTTTAGCAAGCCAAGTTCCATAGGCAGGAGGCCGAGATTGTTGGAAGCATATCTAGGTTAATTCGATGTGCATTTGAAGACGGTTTTGGGCAGCACTCACCTTCACTTGTTTGTTGATTTGGGGTAGCATCAGATGTGCTCTAGCCACGAAATTTGGTGGAAAGGCTAAGGCACATGACATCTCCAATACCCAGAAAGGGTTTGGGCAGATTCTAAACAGTTTGGGAGATACTAAAATAATTAATATTTTTAATGGAGTCCCTAAGTCTAAACTTAGGGAAATTAAAATATTAATGTGAATTAATATAAAACTGTGTTAGAATGGTCCAAAAGTCATGGATCAAGCCAGATCTAATCATAGCCATTGATTAGGGACTTAATCTTGGTCGTTGATTTGTCAACGAGAAAAGTATAAGAGGAGGTGTTGACACCTAATCTTCATGATTGGGTGAATTTATGTAAATAAGTAAATTAGGAATGTGAACAGTCATCGGGAGATGAACTAAACAATCACTCCCTATTGTATATAATAAAGACCTACCTAATGGAATAACACACGAATCAGTTTTACTGCCTATTGGAGTTACTACCTGGCCTAACATGGTATCAGAGCCAACTCCTTGTTTTAGCTATTATGCTCCTGTAACTCCTCTGTCCTGGCCTCTGCCTCTGCCTCTGCCTTATTCCAACGCTGCTCTGCCTCTGCCTTATTCCCCTCAGTCCTGAAATAACCTAACTCTGCCATATTCCTTTCTAGCGTTGTCTCATAACGCATCTGTCCATTCTGTCCAAACAGAAGCGTTGTACGTTAAATCTTTTTGTGAATAGCGTTGTCATGACTGACATGGTATATTCTGCGTTCAATGATCTCTGCATTACTTTGATTCCTTAGCAATCGATGTTTCCTTGGATTACTGCGTTGGTCGATGTCTATGGTGCGTTGGAACGATGCTAGTGTGTTGTGCGTTTGAAGGGCCATGAATGCCATGAGTGGTGTATGTTGAACCCTGTTACTCATTTGATGGAAGAACATGGATGCTGAAGGAATCTGCGTTGAATACGTTGGTCAATTGGTTGCTACTGTGCATTGTGTGAGGACTAACATTGTTTGCATACGTTGTACATGGTCGTGGGTTCATCCTTGCCATGGTGAATACTGCCTTACATTGACAGAGTTTTCATGTGGACTGTATCCACTTCTGGTTTCTTTGGCATTCCACTTGTCCCTTTTGGAGAACTACCACACACCCAGGATATCAAGTTTTAAAATCTGCAAGAGTAGAACAGACTTCGGCTACAACCTCGGAACCGATTACTTCAGGGAGCCACGACATTTTAAATTCGGAGGAAAGGCAGAGCGCAAGCACTTCTCGCTGAAACGGAAAGTTACGGCCAAGGAGGGCCGCTCACGTTCCCTTGCGACGTGGATGATTTTGAGCAGCTAAAATGGCTCATCGACAAAGAAAAAACGTCTTTCCAGCGAAAGGTTCCCAACATTTGTAAGCGATTAGGGCAGTAATGGTTGATGTAGTGTAATACAGCGATATGTGTTTTAACAGTAAGCTTTGATAGTGAAAATGGCCTGCAGAACCGAGACGAGTACTGTTAACAAGTATTGAAATTTAAAATAGACAGTATATGCTTGTGGATAGTATTGAAATTTCGATAACATTTATTCGCTAATGTTTGGTGAAGATCTTTAGGGCAGCGGAATTCTATTCATACCTTCCAATAATCAATAGTATATGAATAGCGTTTGGATGGTTTTAATACACTTTGTATATAATGTTTGGTGTGGCTGCTAGGATATATATACCACGCTGTTGGGCTACCATAGTGTTGTTTTCATAAAGCTGTTTTCAAAGTGACTTGATATCAGAATCAATTTTCTTTTAGCAGCAGAAGTTTTTTTCTCCACAAAAGCACATTTTTGCCAGCAAAAGTATTTTTACAGCTCTCGGATTTTACAATGCATTCAATCATATCTATGGTGGGAATAGTTCTCACTGGCAAGGAGAACTATCCTGAATGGTATCGGATGATAAAACACACCCTCATCTTCAATGAGTTGTGGAAGAGAGTGTGTGTCGGAGAAGGAGACAATGACCCAGTATAGCCTACCTCAGACAAAGAGCTCGTCATTTGGGAAAACAAGAACAGCAAAGCTTATGCATTGCAGCATCTGTAAATAAAGAGGTGAGTCGCCATATTTCATCATACTCAACTGCCTTTGAAGCTTTACAAAAGCTGAAAGAACTCTATGACTCACATTCTGGACTTGAAGTCATCCAACTCATGATTAAACTCTTCACTCTTGAACTGCAAAATAATGATCCTCTTGCTCTTGCATCTGAAATAAAGTCTATAATGCATGATACCAAATCCACTAAGGTTGAGCTGGATATCTCTCTTATTGCTTTTCTCAAGGCACTTTATCCTACATACTCCAATTATGTTGAGTCTTTGCAAGCAAATGGAAATCTCAAAGATATAACCTTTGACTCTCTTGTGAAAAAGTTTGCTGAAAGAGAAAAAGCCTTTGGATAGAAGATAGTCCCTGAATCTTCTGAAGAGACTGTATGCTTGGCTCATAAAGAAAAGTATCCTACTCAAGATTCTACAAGAGGAAGAGGTGGGAAGAGGAAGAGGAAGATACTTCAGAGGCAGGGGGGCAGACATTCTCAAGGAGAAAAGGCAGATTTACATTGTATTTGTTGCAAAAGAAATGGATCACATGATGCCTCTACATGCAAGCTACCATGGGACAAAATTGAGCAGAGAAGAAACCAACAGAAAGGTAAAACTGATGATACAGACAAAGGTAAAGCACCTGAATCCGCTCACTATATTGAGGCACAATGTAACATTGGATTAAATGAAGATTTGTTTAACACTTCACTTGCTTCCTGGAAAAATGACTGGCTGCTTGATTCAGGAGCAACCTGTCACATGACTCATAGAAAAGGCTTTTTTGAAGATTTCACTGACAATGTTGATGGAGTAGTTTACTTTGCAGATCAGTCAAAAATCAAGCCATCGGGG
>APFE031345967.1:0-12324 GCA_000404065.3 Pinus taeda | reverse complement strand
AGGCACCACAGAAGGCGCAGTGCAGAGACGCCACAGAGGCGCCACAGAAGGCGCAGTGCAGAGACGCCACAGAGGCACCACAGAAGGCGCAGTGCGGAGACGCCACATAAGGCGCAGTGCGAAGGCGCCACAGAAGGCGCAGTGCGGAGACGCCAGAAAAGGAAATTGCGTATATGTCTTAAGATCTTTTGTTGACTGATTTTTTTTTTTTGATAAGGTGTCCTGGGTTTAGTTTACTGTTATTGTGGATCTGGTTATCTGGGTGACTTACTGGTACTTGATTATCATTTGATGTTTATGGATCCAGTTTGAAAATTTATGAAAAGTGGTCCTTGAAAGAAAAGAAGTAGGGGGTTGTAGCTCCCTTTCAGGAGATACTGGAAAACGAGAGAGAGTTGTAGCTCTCTACAGGTTGCAGCCTGCATACTGGTAAAGGACTGCACCAGTACAAGACCATTGTAAAAGGAGTTTCTAATTTGAAGGAAGATAGAGACATATTGTAGTAGGTGGTTTTCATCCACATTGGGTTTCCACCTTATATCTGGTGTTCTTTGATGTGACTGTCTGTTTTTCTTGCTCATTATTTTATGGTACTGATATGCAAAAATAATTCAAAGTGTAAATAAGAAAGATTTGGTAAAAGGATTAGATAATACTGATTCACCCCCCCTCTCAGTATTATTGTCAACAAGAACTAGATGCCTCATCCCTACTCCTCTTAGGATTCTTCTCTTCATTGGTTGGGGTCTATATGACATGAGGAATGTTCATTGGCTCCCCTTCTTATGGAACTTGCAGGAAAGAGTTGTGATCAAATTGTCTTTCCAAATCAAAAAGTGTGTTCTCTACATCACAACAGTGTTGTCCATGTCAATCAAGGTGTTATCCACCCACTCATCCTGGTTAGCATACTGTTCAATGTCAGGCCTAGGGAGGTGGATGTATGCTCCCAACTTGACCTTGAGTCTAAGCTTGTGTATGACCCCATGAGGGTCATAGTGCCATATGAAACTGTTTCTAAATTTCATTAGTTGAAGTAACCTGTCGGCCTCTGGTCTAGCCGCTCTATTGTTGCAAATAAATGGGCCCATCTAGTTCTTCACTTTGAATTGGGTTTTCTTCTTATAAGCTAGGAAGTGGATCTCATTAGAGCTGATGATTTGCCTAAAGTACTCAAGAGCAAATATCCTCATAGGGAGATATTTGGGAAACTTATAGGGGGCTATCTCACAACCATAATTTCTGATCTCAGTGTGATTTTGGTATAAGTATCAATCTCCCACCTTGTTGTTCTTGGCCAATTGTAGTACTCTCTTGATCTCTAGGCTAATTCTAAGCTGAGTCTTAGAATTCATCATGTTCATGACTAGGTACACAAAGGAATCTATAAAGTCTTTGTAGGTGAATGTTGTGGAAAACTTGTGGACCAAGGGTGCCAAGTAGATGACTGATCTCTCCTTTCCCTTGGTGTCCAATTTATGGATCCTCAAAGGGAACTTATGTGTCTTGTAATACAAAAACTTATGAAACAATACTGAAGAGTATTTGAAAACTCTTTCAGTGGGCAGTCTAGTGAATTGTTCACCATTCTCTCTGCAATGAACTGGGCATAATCAAACATGATAGTAGGAGGATTTCTTGGAGTGAAAATGGACAGGAAGGCCATGATGACCTCATCCACATTCTCATCTGATGTGTATCTTAGCATGCATGAGAGCACATTGATTATTCTCCTTCTAGTCTATGAAAAAACAGTGGCAACATAGGGTAGAATGTCTGTAGGAGTATGTCGTTCCTCAATGATGAAATTCTGGAATTTATTTTTTTATTTTATTTTTATTTTTTTATTTTGACTGGGTCCAGTGTGATGTACAGGTCCAACAGGTTTCCAATGGACAAAGGAGTCAAATTAGGACTAGGTTGGATTTGTAGCATCTGGTTGATGGACTCTGGTGTAATAGTGAATAGCAACTCATGGTTTGGGGCAACAATAGCCCTTTGGCTAGGCCTATAGCAGGCATGACAAAAATGTATAATGTTTGGGAATGGCTAAATTTCAAGGAATATATACTTGGGAAATTTTGATTCCCAAAGGTTGATGTCATCAGCATGGTTTAGGAACCTATCCTTACTCCAACAGTGGATTCTCAGAAGGTGGCCTGGAGTTGCAGTATATTTAATTTGGAAATTCCTATATGTTAGGGCCAAATGGTCAATGTCTAAGTGAGGGGTTGATATAGGTCTGACATCCAGAGAGGTCAGGGTAGCCATATTTGTGATAAAATGTGGGAATTGGGCTTATACAACTTGTGGAAATGAAGTCTGAATGTGTCTAGTTCAAAGATAGGGTATTGGAAATTTTGCAGAATAGGGGTTTTGGTATTTGAGGGGAAATACTCTAAATTCAAAGAGAAATCAATTAAATTCAATTAATTATTTCTTGAACTTATTGTATGTTTTAAACTAAGAGGGTCGTTCTGGTTCTCTGTTGAAATACCTGGAATTTGTGGTTCAAGACATAAACTAGTTTTGAATGGTGGCTACAAAGGGTTCTGTGGCTTCAGTCACACACTGGAGGGCTGAATTGGTCTTCTAGAGCGTGTTCAGGAGGCAATTGGTAGTTGAAACCGGTTGCAGAAGCTCGGGCAACATAGGAAAGCTTAGGATGCTTTCACAAAGAAACTGAGTGAAAAGAGTGAATCTGGGAGTCTACGGGCTTTTAACTAGGGATGGTTAGAAATTGCTGCGAGATTAGATTGGTGAACAATGAGTGGTTTTTTTTTCTTTCAGTGGGTAAGAGTTTTAGGGATCCATCACACCGCTTTTGAGTGATGGGTGGTTTTTTCCCGAGAGCACGTGACTTAACGCGGTGCCGCCACCTAACCCAAGGGGGCTCAAGAAATATCGCCCATATCATGTGCTCTCAGGCTAGTAAAGGTAGGGAAATGAATGGGCGCGATATGGGCGAGGGTCATAGGATCTGAGGGTGCAAGATCCAATGGCCATTGCGTGGCAGAGATGCACAACAAGAGATGGGGGAGACATTTAGCGAGGCCCAGGGGTTAATTACACTTAAGTGTAATTAATCATTGGATAAATGCGGGGTTATTCTATAATGCAGGTTTATGGAGTGGGGCTTTTAGGGAAATTAACAAAGGGAAAATGATTTTCTACATGGGGAGAGGGTTTCACACTAGGGAAAAAGGGGCTTTTTGGGTAGGGGAATGAATTTGGATGGTAATTTGCTAGGGAATGTGTGAAACAAAGGAGGAAGGGTAAAAATTAAGGGAAAACGGGTTTACATAAGAAATGAAGTGGTAAAGGGGAAATTAGTAAGTATGTAGTGAGGGGTGAACTGGAATAGGGGAAGTTGACCAAATGAACTTATGAGCATCATTTTTCTTTCATAACTACTCCTGCACATTGAAACACATGATTAAACATGATATATGTTCTTATGCTTCAATCAACTTTGTACTTTCTGCAACCTTTCTTCTACTTACCCTAACATTTTTTCTTCACTTTGTTGAGTGCATTTAAGCTAGAAGACCCCTTTCTGTCCTTTTTCTTTTGAAAAGTAAACTATCTACTTCTAACCTTATATCTTCCAAGGGCTCAGACTAAACTGATGAGTTCCTTTTATTTCTCTACCTATCTACTGATTTACCAAGATTAAACTGTTTGGGTAAATATTCATTCTCTATCTATAAACATAAAATTCAAGGCATGAAATAGTCAAGATTAAACAATTTGACTATCATGGGTTGTGGCATGTATGAAAAGTTGCACACAACCATTATTTTAGACAGTAAAGTAAAGAGTAGTGGCACTTGGACTTGCACACTTTCATGATCTGTTTTTGTTTGGGGTTCATATTTTTTCATTTTTTTGATCTTTTTTATTCTTTTTGTCCTTCGATATTTCTTTTAGGAGATACCCTCTTCACATTTTTTTGATCTTTTTTTATTCTTTTTGTCCTTTGATATTTATTTTAGGAGATACCCTCTTCACATTTTTTAATTTTAATAAGGAAAACATTTGTAGAAAGAAAAGGTATGTGCAATATTATAAGACTTAAACATAGTCAACTCAAAATTATGAATCCTATTATTATAGGACCTTAATAGTGTCGACCCCTCTTAAATTTGTACGAACCCTGGGTTCACAATTAAATTTGAGACCCTTGGAAGTTGAAATATTATTGTTGAAATAATGAGGGCCATCACCTCCTAAGGAAAATAATAAAATAATAATTAAAAGAATAAAATAAGAGTTATGACTTTTTAAAGAAAAAGTAAGGAAGCTACTTGTTTTCTAATTGTAATTTCAACTTATCTCCATGTAGCTTTACTAAAATTTCAAGTGTAGACACATGTTGGATGTATAATTAAATTACACATCCAACGAGTACCCACTCTACATAGTTTTAAGTAGTCCCACATTGAAAAAAATGAAAATACATGAAAAAATATGTTGAACACATTTTTTCATCTATTTTCAATTTTTTTTCAATGTGGGTCTACTCAAAACTATGCAGAGTGGGTATTCATTGGATGTAGAATTTAATTTTGCATGAAATGTGTGTCTACACTTGACATTTGAGTAAACCTACAAGGAGATAAGTTGAAAATACAATTAAAAATTGTTTTTTCTTTTTCTTTGCCCTCTGATGTATTCTCCTTCGGGGATGACATCGTCATATTGAATCATATTGGTTCTTTGAAAGTTAATTTTGTTAGTACATTTTTTTGTTTTGGGGCCCATTTTGAACTCGAAATTCCCCTAATGTTTCCTTCTTGAATCCAAAATGAAAATATATTAGTTCTTATAGGTGATAATTTTCTTGATGAATATTTATTTGCAATTACTACTAAAAATCATTGGTACACAAATATTACTAATTCTTTGGCTATAGGAAAGTTGCCTCAACAATTGACATCAATAGAAAAACAAAAGATTATCAGACAAAGTGCATCATACTCCTAGATAGGTGGAGAACTATTTCGAACAAGACCCCATCTAATCATCAAAAGGTGTGCATGAGAAGATGAGGTAATGGATATATTAAAATCATGCCATGATGAATCATGCAAAGTACATTTTTCCAACCGAAGAATTTCATATAAATTCCTTTTAGGATACTATTGGCTTACATTTTTCAAAGACACCAAATAATATATTAAAAGATGTGATAGCTATCAAAGAATAGGCAAACCAATTCAAGTAGATGAAATGCCCCTGCAACCATAGGTACCTATAGAACCATTTGAAAAATGGGCTCTAGACTTTGTAGGATCACTTTCTCTAGTATCTAGGTAGAAAATATATATTTTTGATTGTAATGATTATGCCACAAAATGGGTAGAAGCCAAACCTTTAATTTATGCCACTGAAAAATATTGTTGTAAATTTTGTTTTTGAGGATATATTTAATCGATTTGGTGTCCCTAGAGAGATTGTTATAAACCAGGGTTCACAATTTATATCTAAGCTTGTCCAAAAAGTTATGGAGTAATATAAGATCAAACATCAAAAATATTTTCCATGTCATCCACAAGCTAATGGGAAAGTGGAATCAACAAATAAGGTCCTTGAAGCCATTTTGACCAAGACAATTTTGATACATGGAAAATACTCGACAAACGGACTTATGAAGGCACTCTAGTCATATCAAACTACATGGAGGAACACTACTAGTCATATACAATATGAAATTGTCTATGGAAAGAAAGTTTTTCTTTCCATAGAGTTTCAAATAAAGACCTACATAATAATAAAAAGTTTGGCAATAGAACTTTTAGAGGCATAAAAATAAAGGCTAGCTCAGCGTAATGAGCTCAATGAAATTCGATAAAATGAAATCCAAAGAACCAATGGCATCCAATAACAAAGGAAAAAATGGCGTGGCAAGTTTATCAAGTTGAAGAGATTCAAACTAGGTGATTGGGCTAGGCTCCTATTTTATTCTAGATTTGAAGATTTTAAAGGAAAACTCCAAACACATTTGTTAGGTCCATATGAAATAGAAATAGTCTATGATAATAGATCAATTCCAATCAAAATTATTGATGAGGAGAGTGTCTATTTTCTTGTTAATGGGCATAGATTAAAACTATATCGCCACTAAGAAGAGAAGAATTTATTCAAAATTCGTTTCAACATTCAAAGATGGAGTTGGTATAAGGGGAGAATTTTTCTACCCCTCGTAACCTAGCTTAATTTTCTTTCCAATATAATAATAATAAATTATAGTTATAAAAAATAGGATTCTCACATAAACATATAGGAATTCTAACTGAAATCAGTCTCTGAAAGATAGAATTTCCATTTTCTTTCTGGAAAAGTTAAAAAAAAAATCAAATTTCTTTAAATATCTAGTATGAAAAAGTTTATTTCTAGTAGCCAATAAGAATCAAAGCATACAAAGTAATTCTTCAGGAATTCATGGATAATTTTAGTCAAATTCAAAGAAGCTTAGTGCACAACAAGTTTTTATTTGATTACAAACTTTCCATAACCATTGAAAAGTATTTAAAAAATGATGAAGTGCCTTTACAAATTTATTTTTATCAACTTCATTAGCTATAAGGATCATCAAGTAGTAACATATCAAGTTCATGAAACAAAATAAAAAGATCCAACATTAAGGTATCCAACAACATCGAGAAATTTTATTTTCAAAGTATCATAAACCAATCCAAGTTGGTCAAAGGTAACATTAGGAAACAATATAATTATTTTTATTTAAGAAACTATAAAGCTTAGAATGCATGGAAGTATCTTATTTTTAACCTAAGATCAAAGGGAATAACTTCAAAATCCTTCTTTAATGATAATACTTTGTCGCCCATGTCATATGATTCACTATGTCCATCAAATCTTGATCTAGACCACATTATTGATTATGTTGCTTGGAAACCGCCTTGGCAATCTTTTCAAGCATTTAAGAGGTTTTATAATTCTATGAGATGGGTTGAATTTTCTATCATTACCTCTGTCAAGGACATTAAACCCAAGCTCGTTTATCCCTATACCACATTTTTGCATTATATTCATTCCACCTATTGTTCATTCCATACTTCATACTACCACCCTATGATGACAGGACATAAGAGAAAATTTGGTTAAGGATGGTGCCTATAGTAAGGTTTGATCCTATAGGGCTTAAATTCTTAGAATCTTATCCAAAGTGTAGGGAGAGGTTCCAAAAAGTAGGATATTTAAATTTCTTAAAGACATTTCAAGGCTATGATGTCGAGCTAACAAAGGATTTTGCCAGATATTTTAATGAGGTGGAAGTAGACATTGGAGATGCCTGATTGAAATTAACATAATCCTTTTTAGCTAAAGCTACCGAATTGCTTAGGATTGGCGAAAATTGGTTTAAAAACTAGAATATTAAAGGGGAAACATGGAGGATGTTTTTGATAATCCTTAAGATGAAAACAAAAAACTGGAAAAAGGTCATTCCAATTTCAACATTAAAAGGAAAATGGAGCGATGTTCCCTTTGTTGTTTAGAAATTCATCACTTGTGAAGGTAGGTATGGTTTGATAATGTTTTATCATTTTCATATTTCAATGAATATTCAGAAAGGTCATGAGATAAATTTAGCTTATTACCTCCTTAACAGTCTAAAAAAGATGGATTCTAAAGTTTGGAGAAATCCTAAAAATATAGACAAGAGTTTTTATCATTTTGGGCTTGTTAAGATTTTAATTCAAGAAGAATTACGTAAAAAATGGACAATTGGGATGATTTTATTATAATAAAACACTTCAAATAAGATTTGGAGGCTTCACAAGAAAAAAATGCTCTAGGTCACAAAAAGAAACACATTAGGGTCAGGGCTTCAGAGCCTAAGACTCAAAACCCCAAGCCCATAGCAGAGTTAGCAAAGGAGCTAACAATTGAACCTATGGGTGAACTGGATGAAAACACCAAGCCTACAAGTAATTTATAACTTAAAGGTTCTCAAGTTAAGGAGAAAATTGAAGAGAGGGTTTCAAGTTCAAAACCATGAAAATCCAGGGCAAAGGCACATAAGAAATCATCAAAGAAAGGGGTTAATAAAATTTAAAATAGGAAAACCCCTACATCAGAATCGAAGAATAATCCAAACACCGATGAAGTCATAGTCAAAGAAGTAACAAAAGGAGAATATTGAGAGAAGAAAAGTTCAAAGAAAGAAAACTCTAATCCTAATGATAAACCCTGACAAGTTACTCAAAGTATGACAAAAGAATTTATAGGGTAAGAAAATGTTGGAAATACTGAGATGGGTGAATCAATATTTCACTTAAATTAGTTAATTTTAAATCTTCATAGCTTAATTAACATTAGTATTAGATTAAACATAAACAATTAACAACACCATTCAACAATGCACAACATCAACGGAAATACACAAGAGAGTTTTAGGTGGAAACCCTTCTAGGAGAAATACCACTGAATGTTTTTAATATAATTCTTTTCAAGTTTACATCAATGGAATCTCCAACTTCCAAGAATCTCTAGCGACAATTGGAAGGAGGCTCCAACCCCCTGATTTATCAACTCCAACTTAAAGGACACTCCAATGCCAGTTTACCAACTCCAACTAGAAGGACAGTCAAACGCCATAGTTTACTAGCTTCAACTGGAAGGATGCTCCAATGCCTTGGTTTTATCAACTCCACCCTGCCACCTTGAATTGTTATCAACCTCTAAACTGAAGGAGAATCTAATATTTTCCTTGCACCACCCTACCACCCTAAATATTAAAGATAAAGGAGTAAAATTGATTATGCTAAATGTGCCTCCCAACACTTGATCATTGTACAATTTAACCACTACTATGATAATAGTCCAAGCACATCAAGTAATCTACTCAACATGTCAAATCCTAGCAACGTCTCAAAATCTGGCAAGAACCGACATACACACTCTAATCATCAATTCACCAAGACAACAATACTAACTCTCTCTACACAAGAATCAAAACCTAGTTAGAAAATCCAATAACACTCAACAACAACAATTCTGCCTCTATCATTAATGAGATAACCCTAGCATCTCATCTCTACTTTTACTTAAAATATCAAACCCTAGTAGCATAAAATCTTTGTCAAGTACACTCTAATAGCCTTCTCAAGGCATCAATAGAATTCTTTGCTCAACTGATTACATAAACCTCTCTGCTCAGTCCTACAAACCCTAATGGAAATGTACTCTAAATACACATACTAGCATAATAGTTTTCTCATCAAATTATTCTACCCTCATATAACAATCTTAGCTGAAAAAAATTCATTGTAAAAAACCCCGATGCTAATGCTTCTACTTCTATCCACTATGTCTCCTCATCCATACATCAAACTTTGCAGCACATCAACAGCTAGTCACTATCACGATGCTCGTCAAGTTGTCAAACCTTAGTAAAACTGCATCAATAGTAGCACATGACAAATATTAAACTCTAGAATACATTTTACTAACAAAACTGACATCAATATACACATATCTATGCACAAAATCAATAAATTCTCTCTGTTGCAAAACCTCAAGAGATAATTGATTTCCAACACAAGTAGCAGCACACAATATTCATTGTCCAACTCCTTGCAACAACAACACATTTAACTCTACATCCATATCATGACAAGGTGAGGCTTATACAAGCAATATATCTGCAATAACAACTTAAACTAGTATAATATATAGCATGAGCTATCTAAACTAGCAGTAATACATTAGATCTTCAAACCAAAATGTTTGTAGACCTTAACAACTACCCATTCTTTAGTAGCGCCATTCAAATTGCTATGAATTACACCATAAATACTCTCTGATGCATATAAGGCTTACTAAACCTTCCACTAAACTTATAGTATACAATAACATAACAATATCAACACATCCAACAAGTATATCTAGGAGTAACTGTTGGAAATAATACTGATAGGGGGGGTGAATCAATATTAGCAAGTCAACAAATTTTCATTTCCATAATTAGATTCATATACGCTACTTCAGTTAATGGAACTCACGTGTATACACAACTGTGTTTAAGGCAACTAGCGTATATCTTGCAAACTTATGATTCAATTAATTCATCATATGTTTATCATTAATTAGTGCATCAGAACCAAATAAACAGTAACCAGTTGCAGTAAAAACAGAACAAACAATCACACACATGAACACAAGATATAAGGTGGAAACCCAATGTGGGTGAAAACCACCTGTTGCAATTGTCTCTATCTTCTTTTTAATGATAAGAAACTTCTTTTTACACTTTTTGTACTGGTGCAGACTTATACCAGTACACAGGCTTCTACCTGCAGAAGGCTACAACCTTCTCTCATTCTCCAACTTCTCATGGAAGGAAGCTACAACCCTCTAGCTCTTGTATTAGCTGATATATTTACTAGTACATAGGTGACAACCTACAGAAGGCTGCAACCTTCTCTTTTCTTCTAGGGACCACGTTTCATGAATTTTCAGACTGGATCCATCAATAACATCATTCAATCATCAAATATATCTGCATCAATCAATTTCCTTTGCACCAACCACAACTAAATCAATCAATTCCTTTGACAACCCTTCAATCTGATCTTTCAGAATGCTGTAACCAGAATACAGTAACCAGAACCCAAGTCAGAACCCAGAACACTGCAATAGCAAACAGAAGCAGCTAAAACATATTTTATAAGGTATACACCTTCCATGTGTCGAACTTGCGTGCATATGCCATTTTCTCAAGGCGAACCTGTGTACAGATCTGCAAATCAAATTTAAGATGTATACGCTGTTTTGATATGTAGAACCAGCATGTATACGTGCCTTTTCTAAAGTGAACCTACGTATAGATCTGTAAATGATGATTTAAACATTACAGTAATTCCAGACTTCAGTTATAACCAAATCATCATATATACAGACTACAACATGCGCTAGTTATTCAGGCAAATGATCAAACCATATAAAGATACTTCACTTCAAGTCTTAATATCTTGACCCATCATTAGATCTTATCCTTCATCAAGTGCTAAGGTTCATCCTTGGTTCAGATTTAGCTATGCACCATAACCCAATAACATGTACACTAGATCTTGCTCTTCATCAGATATTCAATTCTTGAGTGCCTTGGCCTAATGATCTTCCCCTCCTTTTATAGTCTTAGCCCTTACTCAATACCATGGATCAAAACCACTGAGGACCAATACCTTGGACCCAATACCTGGGATCAATACTTCAAACCAGATACCTTTGGACCAATACCATGGATCAAAATACCATGGACCAAATACCTTGGACCAAAACTTAGTTTTCCAAGATATACGTGCCTTTCATTCTGTGAAAGTGTGTGTGTACATATACGCGACTTGTATATAGTGAACCCATGTGTATATGCGGCTTGGCCAATGGTGAACCTTCATATACCTCTCTTTCTTCATCCTGATCTAAACTTTGTGATAAATTGTGATCTGCTATCTAAGTGAGTTGCCATCAAGGACAACACTTGTGTCATAATGCCAACAATCTCCCCCTTTGGACTTGAAGACAACCCCAAGTCAGTCTCCCCCTTTTTCATCTAGGGAAAAGGGTTATGCTCCCCTCGAGTACATGTTGAATTCTTTGATATGCTAAAGAGTGCTGACTGAGTTCCATGATCAAGTCCATGCTCCCCCTGAATATAAGCAAGGTCTGCAAAAATATGTTCTAAAAGAAGAACATGACTATACATACATCATAAATGACCTTCCTATCACCAATGACTCATACATACGTCCATCTCCCAACCAAGTGGGGATATACCAAGTTTCACTCATCCACCCAACCAAGGGGATATACCAATTGTTTATACATGTCAAAACAAGAAACATTACATCAGCCATCCCATGCATAGTGGGGTAACAAATTAGGTCGTTTCATGACCTTTTCATTAAAAAAAAATATACATGACATATATAACAGGGACCAAATATCTTAAACAAGACCATGATAGTCATCAACAACTATCATTAGCAGCATCTTTCAATCAGCATCCAGACCAAAAACCATGTTCTCCCCCTGAACTTGTTCCACTTGAATAAAAAACAACTGTGTGAATTTGTACCAAAATCTTCTAAGATAATGCCCACAATGCATTATTAGAAGCATATGCTCCCCCTTAACCTGTGTCAGATCATCACTATCAAATCTGATCATTTCATATAATAGAAGATTTATCATGGTATCATTACCAATCAGATATACATCAAGTTATCAACAACTTATGAGAGGCAACATATTTCCACATGTTATCCACAGACTGTAACAATCATCAAGTTGAGCAAA
>APFE031345962.1:0-20259 GCA_000404065.3 Pinus taeda | reverse complement strand
TTTCAAATAGAAAAAATAAATATCTTATATTAACATATATGAGTTTACATACACTACATCGTAGCATTTCTCTTTGTTACAACAAACACAAAACTGATTTATAATCTTCAAAATGTCCCTTGTTATGTTCAGTCACCAGTTATAAGCTTTTTAAAAGTAAAAATCCAATAAACAGTCTACAAAAACTGACAACATAAAATCTATGTAAGTGCAGTTTGTCCTCTAGCTTAGATTACAGGTAATCTTCCCTCAACAATCCGTTCCTCTTCAAAAAATTCTTGAATGCAAATACATCTTTGTAGAAGATTTAGCCCTTTCTTTGAGTGTTCATCTGCGACATGGTTGACCTGCATATATATGAGTAAAGGATATAAATCTGAAGGATTTGATAAGAGCTTAGACCCTATCCTTCCAGCATTCTAAAGAGAGCATTTAGAGCACCCATTTCATTTTCCCAATCAATCACATTTTTTGAATCCCAAAAAAATTCAGTGAGGTAATGCCTATTTCCTTTGCACATGTTAAAGTTCCCCATAGTGCAGTTAGTTCAACCTTTGTGTTTGTGCCCACTCCCCCATTTTAGTGTATCTTATAGCAGTGGTTCCTCTCCATGAACATACTGCCCCCACATCCACAATTGTTAGATTGAACACCCCCATCAAAATAGCCCATAGGAAAATCCATAAGGTTATGTGGCCACTGGATATTTCTGTTACTGGGGACATTAACTGTTGGACCCATCTCTTTAAAATTGCCTACTATTTGAATGCTGGCTTTTTAAAATATCAAGAGGCATGTCTTCAAAAAGGAAGGGAGACGTAGTCATGATTCAAATCCTTCCAATGCTTTATACAATGCTAAATACCATTTGTATTCCAATCTGAAATGACGTTCAATGTATTTAGAACATTTTGCCATACTCCAGTTGCAAATGAACATTGCATAAACAAATGGGTGATAGTTTCTCAGCCTTGCACATTAGGCATCTTCCAGGTCCATGATAACCTCTTTTTCCTACATTATCCCATGTCAAAACTTTGTTCTTTAAGCAGAGCCATCCAAAAAATTTTAAGGGGAGTTTTCATTTCCAGAGATTATTATACCACCGTAAATGATTTGTGATGACCAGGGAATTAATGATATGCATATAAGCCTCCTTTACTAATACCTTCCCATTCTTCGAATTTCCGTTCCAGTATAGGCAATCTGCATCCCATGTCAACCTTACCCTTGCCCAATATAGGTCCAAAATATAAGGATTCCATACAACTGCCCATTCTCCTTCCAATCCCAAATCCCTATGAGATAACAAAATCATACCTGAAGATGTATAACTTTCTGAATTTGATTCAAATATAAGATCCCCTTATGATGATTGATCCCCTTATGATGATTGATATAGACCAATTGCAATGGGAAACATGAGTTATCAGCAAATCCAACAAATTCATTCTAGTACCATCTCCAATTTTCCACTTTATGTTTCCAGCTAACCAATGTTTTATCTTCAACAACAAACACCAAATGAATGAGACCTTAGTGGGTCAAAAACGTTTGAACTAATCCAAACATGCACATGGGTGTCAAAAAAATATTTATCCTTTATCACATCTTGCCATAGACCTTCTTCACCAATCGCCTGCCATAAAATTTTGATAGTGAGAGTCCATCCAAACTACTGAAGGTTATTAAGTCCCCATTGTCCTTTCTTTTTAGGCCTAGTAAGATCCTCAAATTTTGCCAAATGTATCTTCCTCTTGTCAGCACTACCAACCCCTATGAAATTTGCCATCAAGGAATCAATTTTTTTAGAATAGATTTTGGCACCGAGATTATGTGTATCCAATACATAAGCACATTTTGCAAAACAACTTTGACTAGGATGAGTCTCCCTCCCCTAAATAGGCATTTTGTAGTCCATAAGTTCAACTTCCTTTCAAATTTCCCTATCAACCAACACCAATCTTGTAAAACATACGTATTTGGTACCACCAATCTTGTAAAACATACTTATTTGGTTTAAGGAAGAACCCAAAGTATGTAAAGCCTTGTGCTAAAGGCTTATCCTAAACAATAAATATTTCAGAAATATCCAATAAAATTCCATTATCCACCTCATATATGAAAACAAACTTTTCTTTACTCGTGTAAGGTTGCAGGTTTGCTGAAAGTAACATAAATTATGTAATAATTTTTCCATTTATTAAGAGCACCATTTCCAAATAGAAGAACATCATTTACAAAAGGTAGACGTGTGATAGATAAATACTTGGAGACCCTAATACTTGTAATATATCCCCTCATCCTTTCCAAATGTATAAGTCTGCTTAATCCTTCAATAACGATGATAAATAGCTAAGAAGACAAGGGACAAACTTGTCTTAAGCTGTTGGTAGGCTTGAAGAATCGGGAAGGGACCCATTTATCAAGACTGCAAATTGGATTGAAGTTACACACAATAATCCACTAGACGACATCATCTGAAAGGCAAATCTTATGATTTCCATATGCATAAGGCAAATCTTATGATTTCCATATGCATAAACTACCAATCAACACAGTTGTAAGCTTTCATAAGATCTAATTTAAGGAGGAGAGCACTTTGATGCCTCTGTTTTATCGAGTGTAAACACTCTTGGGCCAACATGATGGCATCATGGATTTGGCTCAATTTCAAAAACCCAAATTGTTGTCTAGATATAGAGGATAATAAAGTTTCTCTCAAATAGAAATATATTTTAGTTTCAATTGCTTTATGTATTTATCTATATGGTTGATATTGAAGTGTTTTACCTGAAATATTTTATTTTAATTAATGTTTATATTGAAATATTTTGTTTATAACCTACATTAATATTTTTTTTAAACATTTGCTTCGTGCTCCATATTGAAAATGGAATGAATTACACATCCTTCTTATTAAAAAGTATTTTTTGTTTTTTTTGTTTTGTTTTTTTTTTACATTTAATTACTTTTTCTCTCTATATATGGAGTTGATATAAAATTATTTAAGGTAAGCATTGAAATATTTTATTTATGTTTAATATTAAATACATATGAAGTTAATATTGAAAAATGTTTATTAGCATGGATATTCAAATATTTTATTTAATACTAGCAGTAAAATATTTTTAAAATGTGAAAGTTACACATCTTCATTGTAGTAAACAGTGAAAATATAAAATTTTAATTATTTTACTTCTCTATAAAATTAATATAAGATTATGACTCAATATAGATATTGAAAATTTTATTTATTGTGTGAAATATATATATATATATATATTATATATATATATATATATATATATATATATATATAACACAATAAAAATAATTAAAATAATATTTATTAATGTTTTTTTCAAAGTTACGGTTAGGAGTTTTCTATGAAAAGGAGACACTGATTTTTGCGTCAGAATCCTTACATATTTCATCCAACGCCAATATGATTCTATTTTCAGATGTGCAAAACATAAGGAGCTTATGCTTGTGGCATTTTTTGCCTACAATTCTAAAAAGAAGCCTATTGTATTTTATGTAAAAGACTCATAGATACAAACAAAACCTACATAACATCAAAAAACTAAAACAAAGGAAGTGAACAAACAAGTAACTAGCTTGCCACTCTAGGTTTTTTGTCAAACAAGGGTTCATTGATCAAACATGTTGCTCTAAACCTTGGGATTTCTTTCCTTTTTTCCTTGCTACACTTTCACTGTCTTATGCCTCTGTTGACGCATTTTGAGCTCTAGTGGCTTAAACTTCTTCCATCTCAGCCAATTTACAGTTCATGTGTTAATTTTAGATAACAATGGTATGTTTTATGCTTTAGCACAATTTACTTCAATGTTTCTTATCAACCCAATGACAATTTTCAATTATATCTAGTATCAATCACATTAACTTAAACACATTGAGATTAAATGAAATAGAACATAAAAACATGTGCAGAAGACAAGCCAAGGCAAGAGGACACAATGTGGGGAAACCCTTTGATCAAAGCTTCTTATTATTCTTATTATTATTCTGGTTGATTTGTACTTGTATATGTAGCTCACATTGTTATCTTTGAGCTCATATTGTTATCTCTTAGTGGCTCGCATCACCCCTGTAGCTCAAGTTGTATTCCTGTTATCTCTTAGTGGCTCGCAGAATGCCTGTAGCTCGCATTGTATCTATGAGTTCCCATTGTTATCTCTTAGTAGCTTGCATCATCCATGTAACTTGCATTGTATTTTTGTAGCTCACATTTCTCACATTGTTATCTCTAAGCTCACATTATATTATTTGGTTCACAACTGTATCTTTGTGGCTAGCAACTCAATGTAAGACAATGGTTTATATGTCAGTGTCTTGGAGGCATATGATAGTGACTTGGAGACATGACAATGATCTATATGACAGTAACTTGGATATATGACAATGACCTTGATGCAATGATCTTAACATGGTAATAACCTTTGGAGTATGTCATTGTGTTCATATAAGTGATGGACCTTATGTATGGCAGTATTATGATATTGATATACAGTTTGTCTCTATGAGGATGATATGACAATGATGGAAAAACCTCTATGGCAATGGAAATGAAGTATGTTGTACTCTATGAAAGTGACAATGTTCTTATGACAATATGATATGGAGGCCTATGTTTGCATCTCTATTATACATGTCTACTGCTATATTGGCCTTTGAGGCAAAAAAATGAGTAATGTTAAAAGTCATATGTTTAATCCTTATTGTACTTTATATCTCAGTTGAACATTTGATAAATATATAATATAAGAAGAAGAATTGATTATGGGTTTTTCCCCTTTTGCCTTGGTCTCTGATTAAAATTTTAGTGTCTATATTATGTATGCATTTCTTCTATTGTTCCTTACTATTCTGTTGCATTGTTGATGTTATTGTTCTCTCTATAGAGTTTCTAATGTTAATATGGGGTGAATACAATGTGTAAATTGTTGAAAAAGTTTAAAAATACAATTATCTATAGCAAAGAACAATCTAGCCCTAAAAATTAACATAGGTTGCCATTTTTGATTTATAAAAGTTGAATCACTTGTTTTCAACTTGTTACACTGAACTCACCAGCGCAATATGTAAGAGATGTAATGTCGTGTCCTGCAAACATTTTGACTTGGTCAAATTACATAATAATAATAATAATAATAATAATAAAATTGAAGTAAAATAGCAATTTACCATTAATAGTTTTGGGCTCAGGTTTTGACAAACCATGGTTTTTCCAAATTTATATATACATATATATTTATTATATTTATATATTCTATTATATATTAGTTTAGATTCATTTAAACTTGGATCTACCATGCCCCGATAATGATTAAATCTTTTAAGATATAAACCTATGATTAAATCTTTTAAGATATAAACCTCTTTTAGAATGAAAAGAGATTTAATCCCTCTTACTACTTAATAAATTCTAAATTATAATAAATTTAAGTTGATATCTAACTTTAATCTCATATAAAGCCAAATATTAAATTTGATTATAATTTAACTTTGCAAATTTGTTTCCTTATACATATTTTACATCTTATATCAATATTAATATCTTAATTTATACATATTTTACATCTTATATCAATATTAATATCTTAATTTCTTATATATTTCAATGTATTTGATAATACTTGTATATCTTGATATTTTGTTTCTTATATTCATACTCTACATTTTTTTTAAATGGCAATACTATACTTCTTATATATATTTTTGAACTTTGTTTCTTATATTCCTTGAGTTATGTTGATACTTTCTTTTTTATATTCCTCAACTTATCTTGATACATTGTTCTTTGTTTTGCTTTATGTATTTATATTACACTGGATATATAATATATTTTGCTTCTTATATTGGATAGTTTATTTTATATAATTATATTAAATTGTGGCTTTCTATTATGGATTAGTAAGTTTCCAAATGTTTTTAAATTTTATTGGATATAAATTGAAAATAAATCTAATAGAGTGTTTAATATAATCATAAAATTACTAATTTTTTTTCACCATTTTTTTATATATTTATTTATTTATTATGTTTTTCTAATTGGTATTAAATGCTTGACAACTCTTCTCTTGATCCATGAAAAGTAATGGATGGGTGAAAAATGTTATGTTGAGTATAATTACATTTTGAGGAATAATAGTTTTTCACACATGCACTACATTATCGAGGTAAATCAAGTGAAATGATATTTTAACGTCTACAAGACTAAAAATAATTTATAGGGCCATCAGTTCATATAGCTCTTTTTAAACCTTTTGTCCACAAGGCATAAAACATATGTTAAAATAGAAATGTGTATGATTATTGAGAGTCCTCATTGGCTTAGGGTAGTTAGATGTGCTTTCCTTAAATCTCTTGTTTTGCATGAAGAGAGCGATGTAATATGAATTTTTTTATAATTCATACTAGTTATATTTATTGTAAGTACTCTGCAGTATAAAGATATGTGAAGTTTGTGAAATTTATTGATAATTTAGTTCAATGTTATTGTAATTACCCAATTCAAAAATATTCTTTTTAATATATATATATATATCATGTGAGTATTATTGTAAGTATTCTAATTAAGTATGAATTATTAGTTTCTATTAAGATAAGGTTTTAGGGATGGATTTGTTTATTGAACATTATTAGTTTAACATTGACCAATGCAATTCATAATGTTTAAAATTTTATTTTTCAATAGTAATAAAAATATTAGCTTCCAAACATTTGCTTTGACCATAAATTGAAGATTTTATTGCAACCTTTACACAATATAATGCCATAAGTGCCTCACATAATGTTATTCCATAATTTAAGGATATGGTTGCAATATTCATGCATATTTTTAAGCTCTGCACGAAAACCATTCAAAAATAAAATCCTTGAAAATAACTCATAATTCAGTAAATAACATATTTACCATCATTTACTTTCAGCGTAATGTAAGCAAATCTTTACATAAAACATATATAGGAATAATTATTGTCAGAGAGGGGAGTTGGAGTTGCTACATGCACACTAAGATTTGAAACGAGAGTTGAATGATGTTAGAAGTCAAGGCGCCGAAAGTGTTTTTGACCGGATTCTCAGGGGGCCTGGATTCTCAGGGGCCTGACATAATGGAGGAGTTAGAATTGATTGAGTACTCGGTTAGACCTGGTCACATGAACATTTTTATCTTCGACGCAAAATTTATATGGTCCAGGGCAATCATAAATGGGTTAGGTGGTTACACGGAAGAAGTTTTGCTGACTTCGGAAGGGCATTCAATAAAGGAGCTTCGTTTTGCTGGCCAAGTGTTTGGAGGCCCAGGAACACATTTCATTGGGGTTTCACCTCTGGTACCTCAAGGATTTATCACTCCCCATGTGAATTGCAGATATTCTATTGAGGCGAAGTCATTGTGTTTTAACGCATTGGAGCCCTCTTTCTCTGATGGTCACTGGTTTTACTACTCAGAGTCCGTCTTTGGTTGGATTTCAAGTTTTAGGGTTTGAAAACCCTTTGATTTTTTCCAGGGGTGAAGGGGATTTATCTTGCTCGTCCATGGAAGGAGGAATTCATGCTTTGGCAATGGTTAAATTTTTAGAGGCTAAACAAGTGGTGGAAGCTTTCTTGCCTAACACAAGCATTTTTTTGAACTCGTTTCTAGAGGCAAGGGAGGGCGGTGAGCACTTGTTAGGGTCTCTAGATGGAGTACATATCAAGGAAGAAAGTGGTGATGACTCCCCTCCCTCGCCTGCGAAAGCCGCATCTGGATCTGCATTTAAGCCTAAAAAGAGTAGGGTTTTAAAGTGTAAAAGGACCTACTACGTACAACCTTAGTCTAGAAGACGATGTGGAAATGGAGCAAGCAAAATCCCTGGTGGTGAAATCACTAGTGGGGAAAGCCAGAGGGTGTAAACTTAGCTTAGGGACCTTGCAGGAGTGGCTCTGGGTTGAAATTTCTCCAAAGGTACAAACCCCTATTGAAATTTGTCTTTTGGAAAAGGGTTGGGTTCAAATAAACTCCAACACTCTTGAGGAGGCAAATTACATAACAAATATTTTTTGGTCCATTGATTCAATGACTGTTATTTTTAAATTTTGGAATCCGCTATTTGATGCAAGCTGCGAGCAGCTTGATGTTGTCCCCACATTTTCCAGTCTGCCATCCCATATGCAGAACGAAAAGAGCTTCAAATATTTTGGGAACAATATTGTGACTTTTTTGAAAGCAAATTATTCATTCAAGAATAGCAAGGATTTGTCTATGCCCAGGGTCCTTGTGTCTTTGGATCTACGCAATGGCTTATATGAAACCATAAACATCGTTAGAGGGTTTAAGCGGCTATAATTAATTACTTGATTACGAGGTAGTTTCATTTTCGATGCACAAGATCTCATAACTATGGCCATATTGCTAGTCCCTGTAGCCTTCCCTTCAAAAAAAGGTTTGACGTGGGGGAGGTCAAGAAGAAATTGATGGTGGATCCACATTTAGAAAAGGGGATGTGCTTGAAGGATGAGGTTGTGGGTCCTGCAAAGAAGGAAAAAATGGTGGTAGATTTCTCAGGGCGAAGCAAGATGGAAGTTGGGACACACTATGGATCAACTTGATGTCAGTGGGATTTCTCCTTCGGTCTCAATTCATCCACGTTCTTTTTCATCTCTCCTTTTTATTACTCTACTTACAAATTCTTTCTCAAGTTTGGGAAATGATTGAGGTTTTTCTTCTGAGGGTTTTGGGTCTGAAGCTATCCATTTGATTTATATAGGTTTCTCTTCTCTTCTCAATTGTCTAGTCCCCTCTTTGATGATGACCCTTTCCTCTCCAAGAGCCTCTACCTTTTCTAGTTGTTATGGAGAACATGATGTAGGACAAATCCTCTATAATCTAAGATCTATATAAATCTTTCCCAATTAAGGCTAGTTTGTCGGTCTAGGTAAATTTGTTGTCTCCTTCCTTGGGTCCAAATTTCGTGGGAGAAAATATATGCTTTCCAAATCCAAAGAGAAAGCTAGAGCGGAGATGGTTGTTGGTAGACAATTATCGATTATTGGGGCACTTAGAGATGTGAACACCTAGGGTTGGTTTCCGAATGAAAAATTTATCTTTTAATTGTAGAGGTTTGACAAGTTTCTTAGAAAAACTTGAGCTAAAAGTGTTGGTCAGGGTAGAGAATCCATATATTATCTTTCTCCAGAAAACCACAGGAGTTGGTAAGGTAGTCACAAAGCTACTGGAATCTCTGTTGGGAGGCTGGCAGTTCATTTCCTTGGACACTTGTGGTTGTTCGGGGGATCTCACTTTCAGGTGGGAACCCTATAAAGTCCTTGTACAAAATGTATGGAGTATTTTCTTTGGGTAGGGGATTGAAGTTTTTTCTTCAGGAAGAACATAATCCAGGAACAATTTTTTTGGGTTAAAGGTGATGGAAGTTGACAATATAATTATTGAGTGGGGATTTAAATTTCTCCTTAGGTGTTACTAAGTCTTGAGGGCCTAGGGACAAAATTGACAACTTTTCAGATTTCTTTGTCAGTAAGCTAGCAACAAAAAAATTGTTGGATATTAAGCCTATGAAGCTTAAACCTACATGGATAAATCACCACATTGAGGATCAAATTGCAAAAATGGTTGATATATTTTTGGTTACTAAAGCAATGGTTGGGAATTTCAATATCCTTCAACAATGGGTAGGATCTAGGGGTGAGTCTAATCATTCACCTATTCTCTTAAAACTTAAAGATCATGGCCCCAAGCTAGGCAATTTTTTAAAATCAAATTTGCATGGATAAATGATGAAGAGTTTGTCAATTTGTTCAAATATGGTTAGGACCGCTATGATCCAAATAATGGATGTTTGGCTAGTCAACAATTTGAAGAAAACCTAAAGTGGGTTAAGAGTAAGGCTATGGATTAGGCTAAGATGGAACACAAAAAAGAGGAGGGGGAGCTTGTGGAAATTGAGAGGGAGATTCTTGTTGTCTCTGATTCTAGAGAAGGGGGGTTTCTGAATGCATAATCTAAGGAAGATTTGGTTTGTTTGGAATACCATAGGAAGGCCATCCTAGAGGTGCAAGAAGCCTCTTGGAGATTGAAAAATAGATCCATTTGGCTTAATGGAGGGGAAAAAACACCAAATTATTCCAAGCTTATGCTAAGGGAAGGAAGCTATGCAATACAATATGGAATCTTCAAGATGGGGGGAGGTAGGGAGGTCTCAAATTTTGATGGCCTTGCTTCCTTAGGAAGATATCAGTTTCAAAATATGTTTAAGGAGCCTTCAAGGGCTAGTATCACTGAAGTCATTAGGGTGGGAAAATTATTCCACAGGTATGTGGAGGATGATGACAAAAAAGCCATTAGGGGATGTTTGAGGTCTAAAATGGGCCTCCTAAGAAAAATGTACAAAAAAATAAACTTTATTAGAACCAATAGGATTCAAGATTTCAAGATGATGATGTCAACCATGGGGGATGATTCACCATTTTTGGAGTAAAAAAGTAAAAATAATAAAAAATAATAAAATAATAAAACTACTTTTTCAACTCATATTTTTAACTTACCTCCCTAAGGTTTTACTCAAATTTTGAGAGGGAGTACTCGTTAGATGCAAAATTTAATTCCTTATCTAAGGAGTACCCATGTTACATACTTTTGATGGACCTTGCTATATGAAAAATGAGAAATACATGAAAAACGTGATTGCAATCACATTTTTCATGTATTTCTCAATTTTCGTGTAGTAGGGTCCATCGAAAGTATGCAACATGGGTACTACTTGGATGATGAATCAAATTTTGCATCCAACAAGTGTTTCCACTTGAAATTTGAGTAAACCCATTGGGAGACAAGTTGAAAATACGAGTTGAAAAAATAGTTTTTTCTTTTTTCCCTCTAAAATTTGATGATGTAATCTAATCTTATTTTATTATTTCCACTATTATTTTAGAATTTGCTTAAGAGGCCCATTTTAGACCTCAAAATTCCCCTAATTCTTGGTGGAAGAAGTCTCTAAAGAGGAGTTGGAGACTGTTATGGCAGATATTCAGAAAGATAAAAGTCCAGGGCCAAATGGATGGGGGTTTGAGTTTTTTGAGGGGTTTTTTGAGCTTATTGACAAGGATTTATTGGGAGTTGTAAATGAATATAGAAGGTAAGGTAGAGTCTTGGAAGACTTCAACTCTACCTTCATAGACCTTATTCCCAAAATAATCACATTGTCCTCCTTTGAAGAATTTCATCCTATTTCTCCTTGCAATTATGTCTACAATGTCATCCCCAAAATTATTGCGAGAAGATTAAAGCCCATTCTATCAAGAGTTATATCAAAACAACAATTTAGTTTTCTATAAAGTAGGTAGTTTCATGAAGCCATTGGGGTGGCCCAAGAAGGTCTTCATAGTATTGAAACCCTTCGCTTAAAAAGAGTTGCAATAAAAATTGGTCTCTTAAAATCCTATGATCATGTGAGTTGGATGTATATCATACTACATTTGACTCAATTGGGTTTTTCTATTGACTTTATAAATTAGATTATGGGATGTATTAGATCAGTATCTTTTGTTGTGTTAATAAACGAGTTTGCTTCCCCTTTCTTCCATGCATAAAGAGGCTTGAGACATGGATTCCCCTTGTCCCCTTTATTGTTCCTGTTAGTCGTTGAATGACTTAGTTGCTTGCTGGAAGATGTTAAATGTAGAGGGGAATTCTAGGGTGTAGTTACTACCAATGCTCTTCCTATTACCCACTTATTTTTCGTTGATGATATATTGATTTACTGTAATGGTTCTATATGAGATGTGGCCAAATTATATGGGATTATTGACCTGCTTGAGAAATCCAAAGGAATGGTTGTAAATGCCAAGAAATATTTTGTCTCTACATAAAATTGTTGAGAAATCTAGGGCAATTTAAGAATTCGATTTCTCTTAACTATGATAACTTCTTGTGATATTCTTTTCTTATAGTATACTTCTTAATATTAACATGTGTTATTATCATCAACCAGCGATCAAAACAAGAAGATCAACAATGCATGAGTACACAAGATATTGGCACCAAGCCATGGAAAAAACTCTCCAAATCATGAGAGGAAAAGCCCTTTGAACTCTTTCTTATAGAATCTTTATTGATGAATTCCAAGATCCAAACTTTGACTCAAGAATACCTTCAGAAATCAAATGAAAATACCTCCAAAATGCACCCAAACAATTCTTTCTTACTACCACTTTGGATAACACAGTAGGTATACAACAACACTATGACAGTGCACAAATATAATCAAGAACAGACTCGTCTAACCTTCCTATGTCTTCACTTTCCTTGGAGATTGATCTCACATATCATGACCCATTGTCTCGAGCTTGGAATGAGCCTCCTTGATGTCGAGAGAGTGACTATCCTAGAAGAACGAGGATAGATCTGACAACTTCAACATACAGTCCATATGTGCGAAGAGGGTTATGGCTACTCTAACCCTTCTATGACCTCGTTCTCCTTGCAAAACTTCTTCTAGATAGCTTTTTCCTCCCAACTACTGCAAGATCGAGCCTTTAACTTGACAACATGCCCATGCAAGATGATGCCCTAGCTCGGATCTAATTGCTGCATGTAGGA
Source organism: Pinus taeda (assembly GCA_000404065.3). Taxonomy (NCBI): domain Eukaryota; kingdom Viridiplantae; phylum Streptophyta; class Pinopsida; order Pinales; family Pinaceae; genus Pinus; species Pinus taeda. The sequence goes on along the minus strand of APFE031345962.1, from coordinate 7,634 downwards.
AAAAACTTCTTAAGTGATTTCGGATGAGGGAACATACTTCCTCTTGTATTGCAGCTTCTTCTCTCCGACCTTTTATCTTCGTATATCCCTCCTTGAGATAATGAGATAGATGTGTGTTGGAGGAGGTATTAACACTGCCTTTATATATGCTCGTGTTCTCATCTCCTAGGCCGACATGATAGGAGGCTTCTAGACTATCCAAATAAATAATTTCCAGTGGCTCCTTTGCATCAATTTGGTGGGTACATTTTGGAGTATTTCATTAATGATGTTGGAGGACTTTTTGACTTAAAACAATTACATTCGTAAGTGTAACAATACATGATTGTCTTCATTTTACATGACTCAACCTAGGGCTCTCAATGGGAGCAACAAATAGACCAAGAAACTTCTTGAGCATGAAACTCATGTCTCAAGCAAAAATATAAAAATTTTCTTGATACAAAAATTACATCATTACAAGATTTGACATTATGAAGACTGAACCTAGTTACACTATTTTCAAAACTCCCTCTTAACTAGGGAGGTATTCATACATACATGGTACATGGACATTCTTAATACAAGAGTTCTCATAAGCAAAGAGTCAGATTAGTTATCCATCTGCTATAGCATCATTTCAACCAACATTGTTTCCATATAGCAAGGCCTTGACTAACAACTCTATCTCTCAATAGCACAATGTTGGTGAGACTAATGACTTATAGACACACTCGTCATTGTCTCTCTTAGGGTCATACCCACTCGGGTGTTCTATGAGTATGCCCTACTAGGACTGTTCTCATCATGGGTTCCTAGTCCTCAAGAATATCGGTCCTCTTGCCCACTCTTATCTTGGATGCCCTACAACATCCTCAAAGAGTGTCGGATTCCAAATGATAATTCAATCCTCCATTTCTTCTTCATTCTCAGAAGACAGAAATGTAGTGTCTATCTTTCCCGCTCAAATAGGGATGAGATATCAACTAGACCAAGCTTGTCTCTAAAATACATAAGATTCTTGTTCGGAAGCGATTTTGTTAATATGTCAACAATTTAATCATCGGTGGGAACATACTCCAGCTTCAACACACCATCTTGCACCAAATTCCGAATATAATGATACTTTTTATTTATGTGCTTTGTCTTCCCATGAAACACTGTGTCCTCAGACAGTCTTATACAACTGGTATTATCACAATGGATAGTTGTAGGGGCCAACGGTTCTGTAAAAAAGTCAGATAACAATTTTCTCAACCAGACCACTTCCCAACTGACTTCACATGCTGCTACATACTCGGCTTCGGCACTGCTTAAGGAAACTGTCTCTTGATTTTTTCTCATCCAATAGACCATCGAGGATCCTAGCCTGAGGTATCCTTCAATAGTGCTTCTTCCATCCTTCTTGCTACCTCCCCAATCAGAATCAGTAAATCTTGTCAGAAGTACATCTTTTCCTTTCTCATATTTTAGGCAGTGATATATGATTCCTCGAAAGTATCTCAGAATATGCTTGGCAGCCATCCAATGATGATGATGAGGTTCCATCTGGAACTAACTGAGAACATTCACTGCAAAAAATACATATGGCCGAGTATTTACCAGGTACATCAGGGATCCAATCAATTTCCTGTACCTTGTGGGGTTCACCATACTGGATTCAGAATTTCTTAACAGTTTCAGGTTTGTAATAATAGGAGTTGTCATAGGCTTGCACTCCATCATGTCAAACCTCTTGAGAGTTTCAATTACATACTTCCCTTGACCCAAGTAAATCTCATTGGGTTCTTGCCATACTTCCAGTCCCAGATAGTATTGCATGGATCCCAGATCCTTCATATCGAATTATGCAGTCAACTGATTCTTGCATTCCTGAATACGTTCTTCTACACCTGTTAGCAAAAGATCATCTACATACAGTAGGATGATGACATGTTCATCCTTTACCACCTTGATGTAGAGGTTGGGATCAACCAAAATTTTGATAAACCCTAGTCTTTGCAGATAAGTATCCATCCTGGCATACCATGCCCTGCGTGCTTGCTTGAGGCCATATAAAGCCTTTTTCAACCTGTAAACATAACCTTCTTTATGATCCTTGACTTCAAATCCCAAAGGTTGCTCAATGTAGACTTCTTCATCTATGGTGCCATTCAGAAATGCTATCTTTACGTCCATTTGACGAACTTTCCACTTCATGGATGCTGCCAGAGAAATCAGTGAACAAATGGTTGTATATCTTGTTGTAGGAGCAAAGGTTTCTTCATAGCCAATTCCTTCTTCTTGAGAGAAACCTCTAGCCACAAAACTGGATTTGTATTTTCCTATGCTCCCATCCGCTGCATGCTTGATCTTGTAAATCCACTTCGAGGTTACCACAAATTTGTTTTCTAGTCTAGGAACGATTTCCCAAACACCATTCTTCATTATAGATTGGTATTGCTCATTCATGGTAGACTTCTATTCATAGTGCTTGGAAGCTTCTTCAAATGTGGATGGATCATCTTCTATTAATTTTGACACGTAGACTGCATAACAAGAATAGCTTTTTGGTTTCTTGCTTTCTCAAAATTTTCCACTTGCCTGGTATCTTTCAGCATCTTGAAGTGTAGAGGTCAACCAATTAGGCCTCTTCCTATTTTCAGGGATATTGATAGGTTCACTTGGACCTTCATCTTCTTGATGAGCATCTTCTTCTTCTTTATTGACTTCTTCCTTAAATATAGGAAGATATTTTTCATCGGAATAAGATGAAATATCTTTTGACCTTTTGAATGCAATATTCTCATCAAAGATTACATCTTGGCTTACCTATATTTGATGTCCTTCCTTGATGTAGATTCCGTAAGCCTTGGATGAATTAATATATCCCACAAATATTCCCTTCTTTCTTGCTGGATCTAGCTTCTTCCTTTTGTCCTTGGGAATGTGGATATATACTAGACATCCAAATATTCAGAGATGGTCCACATTAGGTTTCTTTCCAGTGAAAGCTTCTTCGGGAGTTCGATTATTCAAAGACCCGTGGGGACTTCTATTTTGAATATAGACAACAGTGTTTGTTGCTTCTCCCCATAGGAACTTTGGTAGATGAATTGCTTTAACACTTTCTTCTATTGCCCCGTTCTTTCATTCAGCTACTTCATTTTGCTCAGGGTTATATGGAACTATGAGCTCCCTCCTAATTCCAACCTCCTTGTAGAAGGCTATAAGTTATTTCTCCACCGTTGTCAGATCTTAAAGTCTTGATTTTATTTATGTGATATTTTCCACTTCAGCTTTGAATTATTGAAATTTTGAAAAGACTTCATCTTTGGATTTAAGAAGGTAAACCCAAGTTTTCCTGGAGTGATCATCTGTGTAGGTGACATAGTATAGGTGTCCTCCAAGAGATTTGGTCATGGGACCACAAACATCAGAGTGTATGAGATCAAGTATCTCTTGAGCATGAGATTTGCTATGTCCAAAAGGTTTCTTTGCAATCTTGCCTAATGCACAACCCTTGCATACACCTTCATGTTCTTCTTTCAGATTCGGAATTCCATTTACTATGGAATTTAGGGTTTGAAGAATTTTGTAGTGGAGGTGGCCCAATCTTCTATTGCATAGTTCACATGGACTAATTTTGATGTGAACAACTGCTTGATTGACAGGAGAAGCCAATCTATATAATCTCCCTTCTTGGACACCAATGGTTCTGGCCTTTTCAATGCTTGAATATTTAGCCCAAATAATTACCTTTCCATCTATAAAAGCAACTCTATCACCATTTTCTTCTAAATATGAAATAGAAATAAGATTTTTTCACGGACCTGGAACATATAGGATGTTGTTGAGATGAATATTACTTCCGTCTTCGAGCTCGATGGAAGTAGATCCAATGCATTTTACCGGATAATTTTTGTTGTCACCAAGTTCCACAGAATAGGAAGAATTTCCTTTGGAGAGAGTCTTGAGTTGGTGATGATGTCCCATCATATGCCTTGAAGCTCGACTATCGATTACCCAAATATTCTCATCTTGAAACGTGCCAAACAGTGCGGAGAATAAGCCATCAACTTTTGTAGATCTATCGATTTTGGATATAAGATTAACCCATACTTACTTGATCTTTTGATTGATGAAGCTTATCATAAATGATCCAATGCTTGCCAATTGCTTCATGAGTGAGGTGATCTTCTTCATGCCCTTTGTAGAACATTGCTTTGATACCATGTTGAGAAATCTAGGGAAATTTAAGAATTCGATTTCTCTTAACTATGATAATTGCTTGTGATATTATTTTCTTATATTCTACTTCTTATTATTAACATTTGTTATTGTCATTAGGCAAATATCAAAACAAGAAGATCAACAATGCATGAGTACACAAGATATTGTGATGAAATTGGGATTTTGGGAAACCGAGTCTGATGCAGAAGCATCTGATTCAGAGGAAAAATCTTCTGATTTATCCCATAAAAAAATCAAAAAAATCTACAGGCAAGGAGTGGGATCCTTAGCCTGCTGTTTTCCATGTTTTTAGTTAGATTAGAAATAGAAGATGCCATCTTTTTAGATAGAATAAGGCATGACAAAGAAAAGCTAAGATTTTTTAGGTACTGTTGCTTTGTTTGAGTAATCGCTTTTGTAATAAAGCAGCTAGAATAGGAATGGGAAAAATCAGCTGCTAAATAGAAAAGTTTCTTCTAGAGTTAGATTTTCTTTATGCATGAAAAAAAGACAGTGTGGATTGGTACTGGAAAAAGCGTGCGGGCCTGTGTGTGAAGGAAGAATAAAATAGTTAGCTGTGTAATAGAAGGGGCGCGCTGTTCATGGTGGATGATTTGAATAAAACAATCAATAATTATGTTTCATAAACTGTCGTTGCCAATTGGATATGAATGCTGTAAATTGTATTAAATGGTGCGAATACTGTAGTTTGTATGTTGATACAGGCCTGTGGATTTTCATTTGAAAGCTGTGAAAAAAAACCATATCGCATGACTGATTTTTTTTGTATGATTCTGTGGTTACCGAGCGCCATCATTTTAATTGAAACAGTATTGTTTGATTAATTGTTTTGCATCGGACTGTGGCTTCGTCCGTTTGTGCGCTGCCTCCATAACTGAATGCGTGGCATAATAAAGGCGAACAGCGGTTGTATAAGGGTGATCGAATAGTATTAAAACCTGTGCGCTGTCCTCCCATCGATTAATCCAATGGTTGATTTGTAATATGATATGGTTTGTGTTGTGATTGCCGCGCGCTGCCCATAGTTCTACACGCTGTACACCAAGTCAATACAACACCCATTTGGACGCGGGTCAATTAAATTAAATGTGTATTAACCCAATTCACAATTGCTGTATAAGTTACAAGAAGGTGTTTGTGCGCGCCATCCTTATACCAATGCTGGTGATTCAATTCCAGTTATATAATGCTGGTGATTGATTTTATGATTGTGTAGAGCTGCGTTGCATTCAAGATCCTTTAAATATTATATATATTGAAGAGTAGAGATTTCATGACCGAGGATCTCCAGAAATTGCAAAAGACCAGATTGAAGACATAGAAGGTATAACTACCAGATTGGGAAGCTTGTCTTTGGAACCAGACGGCAGTCCATCATATTGGCACCAAGTTAGGGCAAAAACCTCTTCAAATCATGAGAGGAAAAACCCTTTGAACTCTTTCTTATAGAATATTTATTGATGAATTATAAGACCCAAACTTTGAATCAAGAACACCTTCAGAAATCAAATGACAATACCTCCAAAATATACCCAAACAATTCTTTCTTGCTGCAACTTCAGATAACATAGTAGGTTTGCAAAAACACTATGACAGTCCCAAATATAATCAAGAATAGGCTCACCTATCCTTCCTATGTCTTCGCTTTCTTAGAGATTGATCTCACATTTCATGACCCTTTGTCTTGAGCTTGGAACAAGCCTCCTTGATGTCGAGAGAGTGACTTTCCTAGAACAACGAGGATAGATTTGACAGCTTCAGCATACAACACATACGTGTGAGGAGGGTTAGGGCTAGTCTAACCCTTCTATGACCTTGTTCTCCTTGCAAAACTTCTTCTAGATAGCTTGCTCCTCCCAACTGCTGCAAGATCGAGCCTTTAACCCAACAATGTGCCCATGCAAGATGATGCCCTAGCTCATATCTAATTGCCTCAGGTAGGAACAAACTTCTTAAGTGATTTCGGATGAGGGAACAAACTTCCTCTTGTACTACAACTTCTTCTCTTTGACCTTTTCTCTTCGTATATCCTTCCTTGAGAGAATGAGATAGATGTGTGTTGGAGGAGGTATCAATGCTCCCTTTATATATGCTTGTGTTCTCATCTCCTAGGCCAACATGATCCCTTGACTAGGTTGACATGATAGGAGGCTTCTAGACTGTCCAAATAAATAATTTCCATCGACTTCTTTGCATCAATTCGGTGGGTACATTTTGGAGTATTTCATTGATGATATTGAAGGAATTTTTGACTTACAACAATTACATTCATAAGTGTAACAATACATTATTGTCTTCATTTTACATGACTCAACCTAGGGCTCTCAATGGGAGCCACAACTAGACCAAGAAACTTCTTGAGCATGAAACCCATGTCTCAAGCAAAAATATAAAAAATTTCTTGATAAAAAAATTACATCATTACAAGATTTGACATTATGAAGACCGAACCTAGTTACACTATTTTCAAAAAATATATGGAAGGATATGAATTTTAGAATCTTAGGAATGTTTTCCTTTTTCAAATACTAAAGATGGAAGCATGTTCAAATTACTTGGGCTTTCATCTAAAACCCAATTGCTACAAGAAGGAAGATTAGATGTGGTTAATTGAAAATTTTGAGAAAAGATTAAAAGGATGGAGCTTAAGGTGGTTATTGAGAGAAGAGAGGTTAGTTATGGTGAAATCAACGCTAGAAGCCATTCTTGTGTTCTGGATGTCAGCGAAATGTATCCCATAGAGAGTCCTAGAAAAAGTTAGAAGAATTTGTTTCAAATTTCTATGGACCAGAACAAAAGATCACTTTGTCCTTCTCGGGGTTAAATGGAATTGTATTTCTATGCCTAAATTACTTGGTGGATGGGGCCTTAAAAATGTTTTTATGTTCTCAAAGTCTTTTGTAGCAAAATGTGGATGGAGAATTTTGTTCACTGAACCTATGGACTATGGTAGTTTTTCAAAAGTATATTCACCCTTTCTCATTGGAAGATTGGATTAGGATGAGACAAAAACCATGTTTCAATATCTCTATCATTTGGCATGCAGTTCTCAACTCCTTTTATCTTATTGCCTGAGGTCTTCTGTGGAAGGTGGGAGATGGTCTGAAATTTAGATTAGGTCAGGATCCTTGGCCAGGTAGTAGTTAAAACCATCATCTGCATTAAGATCTTATTGATTAGCTCAAAGACAAAGGTTTCTCTTAGCTTGCCCACATTGATAACCCATCTCTTACTTCTATTTGGCATCAGGGGTGGTTATCAGCTGAAGTTTTGTAGATCAATCAATAATATCACAAAATATGGAAGGTCTTCTTGAATGCCCTTGATGTAGGTCACAACAGAATCTCCTAGGATCAGGATAATTTGGTCAGGGCACATTCTCCAATGGGAATTTATACTCCCAAGTTGGGGTATCTTGATTT
>APFE031345946.1:35274-53626 GCA_000404065.3 Pinus taeda | reverse complement strand
TATTTTGAAGATGTTGTATTGATTTTTTGGTTGTGTTTTGATATATCATGTATATCATTCCATATTTGGTTTATTAAGAAGTTGAAAAGACTAGCTACTCAAACTTTTATGTTGAATCTATTACTTTTGTGCTATACTTGTACTTTACGGTTGAATGGAGTACTTTTGTGCTATACTTGTTCATAGGTGAAACAATGTATCATCATATACATCTCATTTTCAACTTCTCTTTATACATATAGAGCTCAGTGATTTTTCTTGATTAGAACCTAATTTGAGCTCACATAGTAAACATTCATATATATAGAGATTCTCTTTTAGCGTAATGGTTATCATGTAAATCTCCCATTAATAGAATCTCATCACAAAGATCTTGTTATGACTTCTCTAAAACTTTTTTAATCACTACATATCATAAATTATAGTGCTGATTGGAACTCTACATCTATTGAGGCTTGCTTATGGGATTGGATGTTTGTAAACCACCAATTTCATGCTCTACCTTTAGTAAACATTTATATGTATAGAGATTCTCTTTTAGAGGAATGGTTATTATGTAAATCTCCCATTAATAGAATCTCATCACAAAGATCTTGTTATGACTTCTCTAAAACTTTTTTAATCACTACATATCATAAATTATAGTGCTAATTTGGAACTCTACATCTATTGAGGCTTGCTTACTGGATTGGATGTTTGTAAACCACCAATTTCGTGCTCTACATTTATTCATATTTTTTTCATGGAATTTGGAGATCCAAAATGTTTATACTTTTGAAAATATATGGTGGGGCATAATGTCAAAGAATGAGGGTGTGAGGACATCTAAGACTTTTTAGACACATCCAACTCACTAATATTTGAAAGAGATTCCTAGTTAGTTTCTTTGATAAGGCTTCTTGTATGCAGTTGTGTAGAACCTTGACATACATTACACTTATCTTAGAATACAATTTATTTATATCTATAATTTGTTTTCCTTTATATATTTTATTCTCATAATATATTTGTTTTCATCTATATATTTTACAATGATAATATATAAAAAATAATATAATTTAATGATTAATAAACTTATTATCTTTCATTATTATTTACAAACATTTTTCCAAATAAGTAACAAATAGACAAGTCCCAACTATATATAATGATAAAAACAGGTTGCAAGTACGTGGCCCACACTTCAATACACATATTTTGAGACGATATTTTAAATACATATTTTAATTTAAATACATGTTTCAACGGTCACATTGGTCTCTGTGCGCAAGTGAGAGGGAAAAATGCAGATCATATTTTAAGTACACATTTTAATGTCAAAGGCTCTGTGCGCATGCTGTGCGCATGCTCTCTTGAAATCCGATATATATTATCACATTTACACGCTTGGCCGGCCGATCAAGAAAGAGTGGAGGGCGAAAGAGTGGAGAGTATCTGATTGATGGTAGATGGTAGGCATTTGTTAAGCTGGCCGGCAGAAGCCTTTCAAATTTGTTACCTTACCTATACACGGACGGATTCTCTTGAATTATCTTTCATTCTCAGAACGAGGTTCGCCGCTTGTGCCCTCTGCTGCATCTCAGCATACCGAAGTGAATGGCGATCGCGTGTGTTGGGGGCGCGATTCAACTTCTGGCTATTGGGACTGGCCGACAGAGCAAGAGTGGTGGGCTTCTTATTTTTATCTGGAGCCTGGCGGAGAAAGAGAGAACAGAAGATTGGAGAGATGCTGGGCTTATTTTTTTGGTGGAGCTTGGCGGAGAAGGAGATTGGTAGAACAAATTAGAGAATAGAGCCTGACAGATTTTGGAATTTATTGGGTTTAGACAGAAGAGCTGGACAGATTTTGCTGTTTGTTGCATTTTGATACTCTGTCTTTTATTTTCTTTCTGGAGCATGGCCATGCTTAATTTCTCTCTTTGTATTTTCTTTTACTTTTTATCTATTTTGTTTCTGTTTAGTTTCTTTTCTTAGTTGGTCTAGATTTGAGTTTGTTTGCTGTTCTTTTGGTTCTGGTTTGAGAGGCTGGTACTTGTTTGCTTGGTCCTGGTTTGTGAGGTTGGTACTTGTTTTGCTTGGTCAAGAGGGAGGACGGTGTTGCAATGAGGATAAGACGGGATAATTGATTTAATTGTGAAGACTGAGCAGGTAGGTACTGTTTTATTTATTTGTTATTTAAATTTTTATGGTATATTATATTCTCTGAATTTTTGGATGACATAATTGTATTTCAATATCTCATGGATAGATCAGTGCTTTTTACTGGAAGTTTTATCCTATCTTTTTCCTTTTCTCTTGAGGTGCAGGTGAGGAACTATATGACCAATAAATAGTCGTGGAAAACAAGGCTGAGGTGTATTTTTTGAGATCACAGGTGAGATTAACTCCTTTTTTTTGGTTTCTCTCCTATCTCATAAGATTAGGGATTAGATACATATGCACTATGGTTTATATGGTTTTAATTAAAAGCTTCTTATTCCCAATTGCATTTGCATGTAAGGGTTGGGAAAGGTTGGAAAAGATTTTATAATCTTTGATGAGTTTGGTTTTTCTATGTCTCTGGTTTTTGGTTGTGAAAGACTTTATAATCTTTGATGAGTTTCTTTTCACTATGTCTTTAGTTTTTTTGGTACTGTTTATGTCCCAATAGGTTTTAATTTTTGAGTTTTGTTATCAAAGTTCAATAAATTGAGACTGATTTAGTGTTAGCATAAAATCCAATTGAGACTGATTTAGTGTTAGCATAAAACCCTGTTCAAATCTAAATAAGGTTTCAGGTTTCCAGAAATTTCTTTTTAGAAATTGTTTCTAAAAATTCATAATCTGTAATGTGTTTGGTTCTTCAATTTCTTTGGGTTTTATTTTTTTTTACTGTTTATTGGGTTTTATTTTTTGAATATAGTTTATGAAATTTCCACATATTTGTGCTGATTTAGCATTAGCATAAAACCCTCTAATGATCAAGTCTAAAAAAGATTTTGGGTTTCCAGAGTCTTCTTAGAAACTTTTTGTAGAAGTTCAACATGTAGAGGGGAGTAGTACAAATAATTCTGCATTGCTAGATTTTGGGGTTTCCCGAGTCGTTTTCTTAGAAACTTTTTGTAAAAGTTCAACATGTAGAGGTGAGTAGTACAAATAATTCTGCTTTGCACGTGATCAGAACAACAGCAACCTATTTACATATTCTTGGATTAACTAGCCATATAACTCAGGGCATATAACGAAGGGCATGTTAAGAGTTGAATTAAGTTGCTATCCTGTACACTTAAGCAAATTAAGCTATCAGCAGATTACTGGTAAATGCGTCATTATTACCCTGTATGAGTCCATCATTATATAGATAAATAAGCAACTTGTAAGCTAGCAAATATTTTTCTAGATAGATGCTACATGAGATAATAGAACTACCACGTTGTGATACCGGTTTTCATGGAACATAAGTGAGTTCTTAGCCCCATATGCAGCTTGTTCTTAGTATGCTTAAGCTGTTTTGTGACGTATAACACTTGCTACTATATTAATTGAGCTCTAGTTTTCACACTATTATATGGTTTAGTAATTGAGATTAGCCTAGAATTACACCTTACCCTGATACCAATCTCTAGACTGAATAGAATGACCTGTACCCTGATTAAAGAGTTCGCCAAGATGTGATTCAAGTCAACCAGACTCAATATAATGGCTTGTAAATAACCCACAGTAATCAATAGTGCTATGTATAATAGCTCACATAAAAACTATGCTTTAATTACATGCATATCATAACCAATTAATACAATACCAAGTACATAGATTACAATATATTAGTATCGACTGAGTACGATATAAACCATGGGGCTAGTGGCAGGGTACAGTCAATTGCTCTAGTCACTCGGGATAAAACCTTTACAACACTAACGCAAGCTAATTAAGCGTACATGTAAGGCTCGGAATAATGATGCTTTATATAGCACATAACTCTTTATTTCTACAGTTTATGTCATAGCTCTATTGTACTTGTTAAGATTCAAATTTGCCCATTATGTACCTTAACCATTTACTATGGACATACGAGGTAATCAAAAGTAATATGACTTTAGAGTGTACTTATTGATAAAGAGCGAGTATAACTGGTGTTATTGGTTGAACTTCTCCACTTGAATACTGTAATTTCACCGTAGTGGTAGTATAAACTTAGTAAGATTAATAATGTAAGTGCTGAATTTACTGAATTAAGTAGTATAATGCTTAGTGGCATTAATATTCAGTCTGACTACCATATCCAAGTGGGGCTCGTGCATGGTGCTGATTTAGCATTAGCATAAAAAACCTGCTGATTTAGCATTAGCATAAAAAACCTTCTGATGCTCCCGTCTAAAGAAAATTTTGGGATTTCCAGAATATTCTTCTTCAATTTTTTTCAATTTTGTTTGTTTTTGTATTTTTGTTTTTTAGAAGTTCAATATGCAAGTAGAATTTTATTGCAATTTTAATAGTGTTAATTTTGTTTGTTTTTGTATTTTTGTTTTTTAGAAGTTCAATATGCAAGTAGAATTTTATTGCAATTTTAATAGTGTTTTTTCCTTTGGGCATTTTGCAAATAGGTTTTGGTTATTGGACATTTAAAATGTAAAGAGTGACTAGAAGTCCAAGCCATGTTGAGCTTATAAACTAACAGGTTGAGCTTATTTGGAGTGAAATTATTAACCATTAAGTGACTTGCAACAATCAATTGGTGCTGCTAGCATAAAACCTTCTAATGTTTAAACTTGTAGAAAATTTTTGGTTTCCAGAATTTTCTTTTTAGACATTGTGTGTAGAAATTCAATAAGTGAGTTAAATTTTATTACAATTCTTTTAGTCCCTTCACTTCTGTAAAAGGAGAATTTGGTCATTGGATGTTTCTTGTTTAGTTGAGTGACAAACAATCCATGCCATGTTGAGCTTACATAGGCTGGGGTTAGATTATTAACCATTTTATTACCTATAACAGTCATATTCATCAATCTCCATTTTTTATTTTTCCCAACCAGCTTGAACAAGGTGTAAGGAGTACGGATAGACTTTCTAATCTAGGGAGATAGTGCTCAGGTCACACCTGCATTAGATGGAAACACATCAAGTAGGCAAAAGCACATTGAAGCATGACCTCTAGGAAGACATTTGGATTAGACAAAAACACATTATGTAAGCAAACACATCTAATCCATACCTATTTAAAAAAATATGGTTTCACAGATCGTGCCCTTGCCTATGTAAGTTTAAGCAACTTGCTTAGGATGCCCTAGCACAAAGCGTGCTTGGGGCCTACCTAGGATAGCTAAGGAAAGAAGGTTCAAATACTTGACAGGGGTTTGCAACTTTGTTTACTCTAAGGTGGGACAAATCCTAGGTATGTGATTTGTTCTAATAAGTAGTTCACTGTAAGCTCTTTCTTTTCATTCTACACAATATTAAAGTGAAGCAAATTAGTATACTTTTGTCCAAAATCAATCCCTACATAAATGGTTTAGAAAAGGTTGAAAAGAAATGTACTTCTTACATTTTCATTTTCCTTCCCATGCAGTCTATTACTACTGCAAACATTTCTGTAACCCAGGCCCATATACACTAGCATTTATGCTCTACATTCCCTTGCATATTGATCTTAGATGGACAGAAACCCAGCTCATTCCTTATGTTTCTGTTGTGTTTATTTATGCCAATGATAACTAGTCTTAGAGAGTAAGACTGATAAGACTGGAGTATCATGTATCTGTTGATAATCTCCCTTTAGGGGTAGAAGTAGTCAAAGCTAGAGCAATTAACCTATCTCCAAACCTAAGAAAATATTCTCTTACATCAAACAACTCCCAAACAACAATCCATTTTTCTCTGTTCAACAACATTATAAGAATTACAAGTACATTTTTATCTATCTAATTCCATCAATATATGTTATGCCTTTAACAAATTCCATTTATTAATTTTTCCCTAAAGCAATGTGGTGCGGGTTCCCTCATAACTTACAAGGAAGTGCCAAGTTATCCATTGATGAGTTTGCTGAAAATAGATAAGTCTAAGGATTTAACCCTCTTTGAAGGTACAAAGTTAGTGCAGAAAAACTTCACCAAAAGGAAACAACCCAAATATTCCTTTCCCCATCCTAACAACCAACCATGGTGGATAACTCTTATCCCAACTCATAGTCCATCTCCTGCTAAAGTGGACAAAGAAAATGTAAAAATGTTCGCACTTTCTGAATATTTATAATTCCACTATATAGTGTCTATATACCGTCATAACTTAGGAGCATTTAAACCGGTCCCTTCACTGTGTTCAGTGTCTGTACAATTATAACATAGGAGAGTAATGTAGGGAGGACCTAGGGTACATTCACTAGTTAGATTCCTTTAGTCTTTTGACTTTATTATAACTGATTTAAAATGCATCTTTACAACTGCTTTAGGAATGAGCCAGTAAGGGACTTTAAAGGTGTCCGAAAGCAAATCAGTAAGATAGAAACTCAATTTTAAAATTTATCCTTAAATCTACTTTAGCAATGAGCCTGTAAGGGATTTTAAAGGTGTCAGAAATCCACTAGTCACTGGTAGATGAAATATGGAGCCAGAAATGAGCATGGATGTAGGAGGATGATGTTACCAGTAAGGTGCTGCAACACACCCTTGTGAACTTTTTTTTTCTTAACCTATCTTATGAGGTATCCTGAGCCAGTATTATGAGCAGTCAAACCAAACTGTTGGTGTTGGTTATCTACTTTCTATCCCTTCTTCTGGGGTTTTCCCTTCAACTAAGAGAAATAAATGCAGAAAGTAGATGTCAAATAAAAGGATCTGCCCATGAAGCTATGAGAAAGAGGGGTATTTTGGATGGGGAGGAAAAGGGTGTAAGAGCATCTGGCAAGAGGGGTATTTTGGATGGGGAGGAAAAGGGTGCAAGAGCATCTGGCAAGTAAACATCTAGATGAACTTGGTCATTCTGGTTCGTTGGATGCCCATGGTGAGAAGATTTTTATTGACACGATCACCTATTGTGCACCCAATAATTAGGAATGGAGGGCTGACACATTGTATTAACCAGAACAGACGCAATTCAGCATGTCTTGCAGCGTAGAATACACAGTTTATTGATGTGTGTCTATAATTTTCTGGAAGAAAGGCTTGATGACTTTATTAGCAGGCTTTTTACTTGATGACTCACACGATTAATCATGATCAAGTGTCTAGACTTTTTGGGCTGCTGTATGGCACACAATTCTCGTGACATGTCTAGATTTTTCACAAAGAAACTGTGTCAGGATTGCTCTATGAATAGCTTGCTGTGGGAACGAACAGTAAACTTTATCTATAACTTATATCTGGGGTATTTGGGGCTTCTATGTATACGTATATGGTATTGTTTCTTTTCTTAATCAGTGTAATCGGTTGTGTATCTTCCCTCTGATTTAAAATTGGTCACTTAGTGATCAGTCTGCGCTACTCAATGTTTTGATTTGATAAATGGTTGGTCACTTTGTTATCAGTCTCTAGCACTCAGTATTTTGATTTGATAATTGGTCATTTGCATGGTTTGTAACTTTGTTACAATGTCCAAACAAGGTGTCTGTGCCGCGGTAGATATACCAATGCGTAGTTCTGATTCACAGTCTAGCTCCCATGAACAATCATTTGGATCCCCTCCAGTTTAATTAGGGTAAATTTTTTTCCCATTTGAAAACCATTGCAATTTACGGAGACTGAATTGTCATCTTCTTTCCAATCGAGAAGTCTTTCAAGTTTAGGGCAAGATTTAAGATGGTCAATCTTTGCTGGTGGATCAAGAGGTTGCTACTTATGCAATATGCCTAAATCCCCTCATTTATCAGGACTTTTTGAATAGCTTTCATGAGAAGTTCCAGATCCTTGGAATGTCAACTTTTGACCAACAGCAGTTGAGGATTGGCATTCTTCTATCTTTGCCTTGTTAAAATATAGATTTCGGTACTAGATGTGTGCAATTCTTATAAAAAAAATCAGATTGTCTAAAAATGCATATCCATTGTCCTCCTCCTAGGTTTTTTTTGGAGTTTTGTAGCCTATCAGCTGCCCTCTCATCTTTTGCACATACAGCTAATAATTCTTTTTTCCATCCCAGTTCTACGATAGATAGCATAGATAAGAAATTGGCTGAAGCATTATTTATGCCCTTCTTGTATTGAATCTCAAAGAAAAAGCCTTGTAGTTTGCTTTCCTGCTTGTTCACTAAAATTTCATTGGGATAATGAATACTTCAAAGTTTCATGCTCTGTTCCAATTTTGTAGTGTTGTCCCGATAAATATGGCGTGAATTTTTCGACAACATGCATAAGGGTCAATATTTCCTTATCATAGATGCATAAAAGCTTCTCTTTGTGAGTCAACTTCTCTTTGTGAGTCAGTGCTCAAGGCATCATATTTCACTTCTAAAGTCTATGAGAGCCAGCCTTCTGTTACAAGATTTGACAGATGCCTGCTTGAGTTGGTACAATTTGCCATGTACAGTGAACTTTTTTTTGTCATAGGAATTCTTTGGATTTGCTTCATTTATTTATTTAGTTCAACAAACCTTTTGAAGAATGAGTTACAAAAAATGCAATGTGGTGAGTGTGGACCTTCAAATCTTCAGTCTGATTCTCTCTAAACCTAGCTGTTACACTACTGGATAGACAAACTTAAGTTACTAATTAAGTCATTTAGTTTCACCTTCTGTAACAAGTATTTGACAGATGCCTGCTTGAGTGTTACAGTTTGCCAGGTAGAGTGATTTTTTCATTTGTCATAGTAATTCCTTGGATTGCCTTCATTTATCTATTTAGTTCAACAAACCTTTTGAAGAAGGAATTACAGAAAATGCAATGTGGTGAGTGTGGACCTAACATGCAACCTTCAGTGTGATGCTCGTATTTGACAAATGCCTACTTGAGTGTTACAGTTTGCCATGTAGAGTGAACTTTCGTTTGTCATAGTAATTCCTTGGATTGCCTTCATTTATCTATTTAGTTAACCAAACCTTTTGAAGAACGAATTACAGAAAATGCAATGTGGTGAGTGTGGACCGAACATGCAACATTCAGTCTGATGCTCTCCAAGCCTAGGTGTCACACTACGGATAGACTTACAAGTTCTTAATGAAGTCATATAGTTTCACCTTCTGTTACAAGTACTTGACAGATGCCTGCTTGAGTGTTACAGTTTGCCCGGTAGAGTGAACTTTTCTTTTGTCATAGTAGTTCCTTGGACTGCCCTCATTTATCTAGTTAGTTCAACAAAGCTTTTGAAGAATTGATTACAGAAAAATGCAATGTGGTGAGTGTGGACGGAATATGCAACCTTAGATGATCTTCAGTCTCATGCTCTCCAAATGTAGGCGTCACACTACTGGATAGACAAATTTAATTTACTAATGAAGTCATTTAGTTTCACCAAGTATTTGACAGATGCCTGCTTGAGTGTTACAGGAATGAACTTTTCTTTTGTCATAGTAATTCCCTGTATTGCCTTCATTTATCGCTTTAGCGTTCAACAAACTTTTTAAAGCATGAATTACAAAAATACAATGTGGCCAGTGTGGACCGAACATGCAACCTTCAGATCTTCAGTCTGATGCTCCCCAAACCGATCTGTCACACTACTGGATAGACAGCGGCTTTTACTAGACACTATCTGATACATGTCCAATAATTCTTTTACTCTCTCATCTTTAAGATACCTGCTGTATGGGGAATATTCTACTCTTCCAGGAACCTGAAATATATCTTCAGTCTGATGCTCTCCAAACTGATATATATCATAAGATACCTGTAGGGGGGGAATATTCTATTGTTCCAGGCAACCCAAAAATATATTTCTATTGTTCTTGAAGGTAAATTGCATATGTCCTCTGATGCAAATTCACCATATTCATCCTGTATAATCAACAATGAATATAGCTTTATATTTTTTTGAATGTTGTGTAGCTTTTCAAAGTATCAAATTAATCATGCATAATAAGCTCCTATGGACTTTGATAGATAGTTTGATCAAATATGCTACAGGGCAATTGATGCACCATATGTAAAACATACTGAATTGAGATACCTGTAGGGGGGGAATATTCTATTGTTCCAGGCAACCCAAAAATATATTTCTATTGTTCTTGAAGGTAAATTGCACATGTCCTCTGATGCAAATTCACCATATTCATCCTGTATAATCAACAATGAATATATCTTTACATTTTTTGAATGTTGTGTAGCTTTTCAAAGTATCAAATTAATCATGCATAATAAGCTCCTATGGACTTTGATAGATAGTTTGATCAAATATGGTACAGGTCAATTGATGCACCATATGTAAAACATACTGAATTGTACAAATGGGTTTGGTTCCCAACTGTACCGGTTCAGCGAAATTTATAATGGGTGTACATCGCTAGGAATGCAAAAAGACTCAATTGAGTAGCCCTGCCCTACGTTGTAGGGCAAAACAGACTCAATTCAGTAGTTTGTCTTGTTCTGTAAGGCCTCGATCGCTCTCCCATCAACTTACTGAGTTACTTCCCTCATGATTCAAAGAGGCCAGGCCAGGCAGCTGTAGTGACTTGTGTGAGCCCAATGACCTCCCCTCATAGTGTGTGGCACATGAATGTAACATGTTTTAAATATATTTTGATATTCTGTGAGGACAATGGCCAATCAGATATTCTGGCAAGCGTTTTTGGTAGTTGATGTTCAATTGGTGTTAACATGTTTCTTTAACATAATTAATTTATGAAACCATTTTTTTTTAAATTAATTAATTTATTTTTCATTTAACTTAAAATATACCCATGCAAATCCATATAGCTACCCAGTTGCTTACCTTACCTTGATTGAATCAGTCAATCTTGAGGTGCGTAAATGGCCAGGAATTATAATAACTAATTTTATCTCTGTTTACTTGATCTGCGATAACTGGTGAAATTTACAATGAAAGTATATATATATAGTGATCTAATAGCATATTTGTAACTAAAAGTTTAATTTTCTTATTTTATCAAACAGGTATAAAACAAGTGGATGGAGAGAGGGCTTTTGAAGAAGTTAACAGGTATAAAACAAGTGGATGGAGAGAGGGCTTTTGAAGAAGTTATAAATGAGGAGAGGGAATTACTTTTACAGTTTCATGTGAATTGGTGAGTGAAATTGAAATTTTTATTAGTTATAATTATTTTAAAGAGTATTTAATTAATCCTTTTTGTTATTTATTATTTTAAAATAAAATTATTATTAAAACAGTAAAGCTTCTTATTATATGAAATAGGTATAAAAAAAATAGATGGGAAACTTTTCCACTCAAACCCAGATAGTGTTGTAATAACAAAAATTATATATGAGAAGGTAAATGGAATTGTTTGCAATTTCATACTGCATGTTTAATGGGTCTTAAAAAGATATTTAATTGTTTGTTATTTTTATTTTAAAATAAATATATTATCAAAATTAAAATCTTTTAATGGTATGCAGGAATCAAGATGTTCAGGATCAAAAAGGTATATGGAAAGAACTGAAGAGGGGATTGCGTTGGGAAAGGCTCTTTGACAAAGGCTTTTGGGCAAAGATTATCATATACTAAGAAGAATATTTGTAATTGTAAACTGTATTATTATTTTTTATGTACTCACTCAAAAACTATATTTTAATATATTATCAGATTTTTTTTGGAGAGGGGATCGACCCTTCTCACAACCTTCAAAGATAGCATGGCCAAAGCTATCTTGGAGGAGTCTCATTGTCTTGGATAGTCTTAATTTTTTTTTAACCGAGTTGAGGTAGTTTTGCAAACAATAATTTTATGATACAAGTGATTAAAAATATGATTTCTGATTTAATGATTTCTGAATTTTGATTTATAATTAATTAATTTAAAATTAATCTAATTAACTATGTTTTTATAAAAAGATATTCCAACTTTATATTCACATTTACATTATTTCTTATAAAATCACATTTTAAAATTATGTTATTTAATAAAAATAAATGTGTTTTTTTAAAAAAATCAGCTTCACATTACTCTCACATAACACTTTATATACCAGCACTTTCACATTCACATTACTTTCACATGATACCTTATATACCAAGCACTGGTTGAAAAATAACTCATAAAATTACATTTAAAACTTTGTTATTTAATAAAAATTAATATTTAAAATTTATACAATTAAAACCTTAATGTTTACCTATTTATTTGTGTTACTGTTGTGTTGTGTTGTGTTGTATTGTGCTGTGCTGTGTTATCTTTTGTTTGTGTGTATATATAATTATACACATTAATATTCTGTGTACAACAAAATATTTGTACACCAATATTATGCTAATAGATGTATATAGATTTTATTTTTACATTTTAAAACTATGATTATACATCTCTTTAGCATGATATCATTTCCCTGGCAACAAGTGGAGCATTAAAAATGAACTTGTAAACTTTCAAAGATAATAATAATTTTTATTTTAAAAGGGTTGTCCTTTTCACAATTTTCAAATATAGCATGCCTAAAGTTAGGAAGGAGTTGTATTTTAATTTTCAGTAATTGTCTATTGTGGTATTAAAATTTTATCCTTATTTATTTTAATTTTGCAGTTTCACAAATAAGTGATATATTAATGATTTACTACTTTGATTTCAAATCTTTTTCATCATTCATATGGTTTTCATATAATACCCTATATACCAATCAAAGAGGATGTTTAAAATGTGATTTAACCAAAAATATTAATTGAAAAAATAAAAAGTTATACCAATAAGATTAAAGTTTGAATATTTATTTAAGTTGTATTATAATGTAAATAATGTGATGTATTGAAATGCTTTGTGTTGTGTATTTTGTTTGTACACAATATTGTGTATAATTTGGTGTTATTTTAATTTAATTGAATTTTTTTTATGCCAACCACAAATCAATGTAAAAATCTAAATTTGTGTTATTTAATAAAACATAATAATCAAAATTAATTGATGTGTTTGAAAAAGAAATCCAACCTCACATTTTAAATTTGATTTAGTATACTCATCTCTTTTCACATTCACGATACTTTTCACTTACTTTATAAACCAAACACAAATGACCATGAAAATTAGTGTTGTGTTGTGATAGTAATAATGATTATACACTGACTTTGAAAATATGGTGTATTTTAAATTAAATTATTGTTATTGGTATTTAATGTTTGACTTTGTGTGTAAATATGGTGTATTTTAAATTAAATTATTGTTATTGGTATTTAATGTTTTAAAAATATTTGTGTTATTGGTATTTAATGTTTTAAAAATATTTGTAAAACAATGTAATGTTATATGGTTGTGAATATGTAAATTTGTATTTTTATTATAAAAAGATGTATATAGATTTTAAATTCACATTTGAAAATTGGACTTCCACCATGATGTTTAAAATATTAGTAATATTGACAATATTTTCACTTGATACAGATAAACCAAACATAAATGACTATGAAAATTAACTCATAAAATTATATAATTAAAATCTTATTATTTATTTTAGTGTTGTGATAATAATGATTATACACAACTTCTTGTGTAATATGGTATATTTTAAATTAATTTAATGTTATTGGGATTTAATGTTCTGCAAATATTTGTAAAACAAAATTATGTTATATGGTTATGAAAATGTAAATTTGTATTTTTATTATAAAAATTAATTAGATTTTATATTACATTTAAAAATACAAATGTGTTAAAAAAATTAAATAAATTAAAATTAAATACAAATGATGTTAAAAAAAATAAAAATTATAATTGGAAAATTAAAAAAATAAAAAAATAAAAAAATTATTTAGGTTGCCTTGTAATGTAATTGAAATGTATTGCTTGATTGTGATATTTGATTGTATGCCCATATATAATATTGTGCATTATTTTGGTGTATTTTAAATTAATAGAAACATTTTGTAATATTTGGACAAAAATCATAAATTGGAATAAAGTAATAAATGGATAATTTTCATTTGATTTATAGATTTTAATATAGTAAGAGGTAAATTGTATATGGTTTTTAAGTTTAACATGTTCATATTTCACTAAGTTCTAAAAATATTTGTAAAACAAAATTATGTTATATGGTTATGAAAATGTAAATTTATATTTTTATTATAAAATTTGTATTGCTTGATTGTGATATTTAATTGTATGCCTATATATAATATTGTGCATTGTTTAGTGTATTTTAAATTAATAGAAACATTTTGTAATATTTGGACAAAAATCATAAATTGAACAAATATAAATATAGAGTAATAAATGGATATTTTTCATTTGATTTATGGATTTTAATATAGTAAGAGGTAAATTGTATATGGTTTTTAAGTTTAGCATGTTCATATTTCACTAAGTAAGTTTTAAAAATATTTGTAAAACAAAATTATGTTATATGGTTATGAAAATGTAAATTTGTATTTTTATTATAAAATATGTATATAGATTTTATATTTACATTTTAAAATACAAATGATGTTAAAATTGGAAAATTAAGAAAACAAAATAAAATTATTAAAGTTGCCTCTTGTAATGTAATTGAAATGTATTGCTTGATTGTGATATTTGATTGTATGCCTATATAATATTGTGCATTATTTGGTGTATTTTAAATTAATAGAAACATTTTGTAATATTAGGACAAAAATCATAAATTGGAATAAAGTAATAAATGGATATTTTTCATTTGATTTATAGATTTTAATATAGTAAGAGGTAAATTGTATATGGTTTTTAAGTTTAGCATGTTCCTATTTCACTAACTATGGGAGAGTTCATAAAAGTAAATTTATAAATTGTAAAAAAATATATTATGATTTATTTTGATTTAAGAATTTTAACTTAATTTTGCGAAAAAATAATGTAAGTAATGTAAATGTGAGAAATATGTTAAAAGTAATTAAAAATATATTCTTGAAAATTTGAAATTACTCTAAGATAACTTTGGCCATACCATTTTTCCCCAAACAAAAATCTAATTGTATTAAAATAGTTTGAGTGTGTACATTAAAAATAATAATACAATTTGCACCTAATTTTTTGGTTGGTATAAAAAGCTATTATATGAAAAATAATGTAATAAAACTATAATATAATATGATCAATTAATTTTTTTTAAATGCAAAGTCTAAAAGAAATTATGTTTCAAAATAAAGTAAAATCGTCTATAAAATACTTAACAAAGTGAAATTTTCCAAAAAAAAATACCAATAATGTATTAAAAAGAGTGTGTACATAAAAATACAATTTGCAGTTACAAAAATTCTACATCATGAATCCTTGTAAAAATACAACTTGCAATTACTAAAGCACTTCCAGCCTCCCCTTCCCCTCTTCTGTTCTTTCCATTGCTTTGTTGATGGGGCATACAATTAAATATTTTATATTTTTTTTTTAAATCCAATAAACAATAATCCATCATAAATTTCACTAATTATGTATGAAAATGCAAGACAATTCCATTTACCTTTTCTGATCTATTTTCATTTCTTGACAACTGTCCAGCTTTAAAGTTTTAATAATAATTTTATTTTGTACCAAAATATATAGATTCAAAATCTTATTTGTATAAATTTTGAAATTTTCTATTGTTAATTTGTATTAAACGTTTTCAATATCATTCGTGGTTGGTATATGTGAAAGCCATATGAATGTTACCCATAAAAATTTGAAATTTCTAATATGAAGTTGATTTTTTTATCTTTTAAATCACAAATTTAAAATAAAATTAATATTATTTCACTTCCCATAATAAAGCTTTAATTTGTAATAACAAATAACAAAAGTTGTAAATACTTTAATCATTTTAAAATAATGATTATAAATACTAACCATCTCACATTAAATTGTGAAAGCAATTTCATAAAATCATTTATAACTTTTTGTCCAAATATACAAAATTTAAAATCTTATTTATATAAAGTTTGAAATTTAAAAACCATTTATGTGAATGTGATCCATATAAATTTGAAATTGAAAAACCATATGAATGTGATCCATATAAATTTGAAATATCAAATATGCAATTAATTTTTTTTCAATAAAATTAATCTATAATTAAACAAGTTAAATAATAATATAACATAAACATATCATTAGAATCAAAAGCCAAAATTACATAATCTAGAATTCTTAAAAAGAAAAAACAAGTGAGAACTTTTGCTATGATGAACTAGTTCTTTACAGATTATAAATTTATTTTATTAACCACCCATGGTTGCCTGTTAAAAGTTCTTAAAAAAAAAAAAAATAATAAAGAGACATCCCTTTATTATAATATCTTTTACAATTTTGTAAATTATTTTATTTTATTATACTTTCCAATATTAGGTATACAATCAAATCATTTGTGTAGTAAATAAAATAAAAAATAAACTTATTCAATTTATGATTTATATTTCCAAATATTCATAAAAGATAACATTTATTAAATTTCAAATTTTAGAAGTTTCAATTAATTTTAAAATACATCAAATAATACACAATATTATAGCTATACAATTAAAATATTACCACATTTAAAATGTGAAGTTGATTTTTTTTTCAAACACATCAATTAATTTTAAGTATATGTTTTATTAAATAACACAATTTTGGATTTTTACAGTGATTTATGATTGTTATAAAAAAATTCAATTAATTTATAACATACACCAAATTATGCACTTATTTGTACAATCAAAATACACAGCACAACACATTTCAATACATCACAATATAACATATTAAATATTTAAATTATAATCTTACTTGTATAACTTTTTAATTTTCCAATTAGTATTTTTTGTTAAATCACATTTTAAACATCATTTGTGATGGATATTATATGAAAACATATTAATGATGGAAAAGATTTGAAATCAAAATTTAACATGCAATATGTAACTTATTTGTGAAACTAGAAAATTAAAATAAATAAAGTCAAAATTTTAAAACTAAAATAGACAGTTACATAAAATAATTATTAAAAATTAAAATACAATTCATTCCCAACTTTAACATGCTATTTTTGAAAATTGTGAGAAAGACCTTTTTTAAAATAAAAATCATTGTTATGTTTTAAAATTTATAAATTTATTTTTAATACTCCACTTGTTGCTAATGAAATAATAACACATGAAATAAATGTAAAGATACTCATACAACATAATACTCATATTCAATTACTCATAACCAAATAACATAACATTGTTGTACAAAATATTTGAAACATTAAATCTCAATAATTTTAAAATGAAAAATACACAATATTACTGTGCATAATTATATATACACACAACATACACATATCACAACACAACACAACACAACTAGGTAAAATTTAAGATTTTAATTGTACATATTTTAAATATAAATTTTTATTAAATAACAAAATTTTAAATGTAATTTTATGAGTTTTTTTTCAACCATTTGTGCTTGGTATATAAAGTATTCATGTCAAAGTGCTTGGTATATAAAGTATCATGTGAGAAGCAGATTTTTTTCAAAAACATCAATTCATTTAAATATTAATTTTTATTAAATAACATAATTTTAAAATGTAATTTTATGAGTTAATTTTTATAGTCATTTTGGTTGGTATAAAAGGCTATGGTGTGAAAAAATAATGCAAGTAATGTAAATGTGAAAAAGAAGTAAATATGTTCAATCAATTTTCATTTTTTTTAAAATACAAAGTTGAATAATTTGTTATAGAAGCATTAATTTTAAATTAACTAATTAATAAAAAAAAAAAAAAATCATTAAATCACAAATCATATTTTAAGTCACTTGTATCATAAAATGATTATTAAAAATTAAAATACAACTTCCCAATTTCAAACATGCTATTTTTGAAAATTGTGAGAAAGACCCTTTTAAAATAAAAATCATTATTATCTTTAAAATTTACAAGTTTATTAATACTCCACTTGTTGACAAGGAAATAATAACATGTGAAATAAATACATAAATGCAGTTTTAAAATGTAAAGATCCTCATACAAATAACATAACATTGTTGTACAAATCTCAATAATTTTAAAATGAAGTATACACAATAGTAATGTGTATAACTATATATACACACAACACAACATCACATATCACAACACAACATACACATATCACAACACAACACAACACAAATAAATAGGTAAAATTTAAAGTTCTAATTGTATAAATTTTAAATATAATTTTTTTTATTAAATAACAAAATTTTAAATGTAATTTTATGAGTTATTTTTCAACCATTTGTGCTTGGTATATAAAGTATTCATGTCAAAGTGCTTGGTATATAAAGTATCATGTGAGAATAATGTGAAACAGATTTTTTTTCAAAAACATCAATTCATCTAAATA
>APFE031345946.1:0-33882 GCA_000404065.3 Pinus taeda | reverse complement strand
AAAATAAAATATTAAAATTAAAATAAAATGTTAAAATTAAAATACTTAGAAGAATAACAAAAAAAAGAAAGAAAGAAAAAGACAACTATCCAAGACTATGAGACTCCTCCAAGATAGCTTTGGCCATGCTATCTTGGAGGTTGGGAGAAGGGGTCAACCCCCTCTCCAAAAAAAACTGATTATATTATGTATTGAAGTATCGTTTTTCAGTGAGTACATCAAAAATAATAATACAATTTACAATTACAAAGATTCTTGGTCCTTTACCAATGCACTCCCCTTCTTGGTCCTGTTCTTTCCATCTACCTTCTTGATCCCTGTATATCATTAAAAAATTCTTAATTTTGAAATAACTTTATTTTAAGATAATAAATAACAAACAATTAAATATTTTTGTAAGACGAAATCAAAATTAGTCCATTAAACATGGAGTATGAAATTGCAAAACAACCTTCTCATATATATAATTTTTTTGTATTTTTTTGTTACACCACTTTGCATCTGGCTTTGAGTGGAAAAGCTTCCAATCTATTTTTTTATACCTGTTCCCTATGATAAAAAAGCTTCAAAATTGTAATAATAATTTTATTTTAAAATAATAGTTGTAACTAATAAAAATTTCACTCACCATTTCACATACGATTTCATCTTCTCACTCATAACTTCTTGTCAAAAGCCCTCTCTCCGTCCACTTGTTTTATACCTGTTTGATAAAATAAAATAAAATAAAATAAAATTTGGTTACAAATATACCATTAGATAATAAAACAAAAAAACCAAAAAAAATACCCTTTCATATTTGATCAAGAATAAAAATTAGTTCATTGTAAATTTCACAGAGATATAATTCCTGCACTTCAAGATTGACTGATTCAATCAAGGTAAGCAACTTGGTAGCTTACCTTAAACTAAATAACAAAATACATTAAAATAAATTAATTACGTTAAAAAAACATGTGCCAGACTCTCTGATTGGTCATTGCGCTCACAGAATATCATGTATTACATTAAAAAAACATGTATTACATTCATGTGCCACACTCTGAGGGGAGGTCATTGGGCTCACACAAGTCACTAGAGTTGCCTGGCCTGGCCTCAGTAACTCAGTAAGTTGATGAGAGAGCGATCGAGGCCCTAAAGCACAAGACAAACTACTGAATTGAGTCTGTTTGCCCTACAGCGTAAGACAAACTACTGAATTGACTCTGTTTTTTCCTACAGCGTAAGACAAACTACTCAATTGAGTGTTTTTGCATTAATAGCGATTTACACCCATTATAAATTTCGCTATGGGTTTGGTACAGTTAGGAACCAAACCCATTGTACAATTCAGTATGTTTTACATCTGGTACATCAATTGACCTGTACCATATTTGATCAAACTATCTATCAAAGTCCAGAAGAGATTATTTATGCATGATTAATTTGTTACTTTGAAAAGCTACAGGATGAATATAGTGAATTTGCATCAGAGAGCATGTGCAATTTACCTTCAAGAGCAATAGAAATATATTTTTGGGTTGCCTGGAACAATAGAATATTGCCCCTACAGGTATCTCATGATATATCAGTTTGGTGATATATCATTTTGGAGAGCATCAGAATGAAGATGTATTTCAGGTTCCTGGAAGAGTAGAATATTCCCCATACAGGTATCTTAAGGATGAGAGAGAAATAATAGTAAAATAATTATTGGGGAGAGGTATCAGATTGTGTCTAGTAAAAGCCCCTGTCTATCCAGTAGTGTGACAGATCGGTTTGGGGAGCATCAGACTCAAGATCTGAAGGTTGCATGTTCGTTCCCCACTCACCACATTGTATTTTTGTAATGCATTCTTTAAAAGGTTTGTTGAACACTAAATCGATAAATGAAGGCACTACAGGGAATTACTATGACAAAAGTAAAGTTCATTCCTGTAACACTCAAGCAGGCATCTCTCAAATACTTGTAACAGAAGGTGAAACTAAATGACTTCATTAATAACTTAAATTTGTCTATCCAGTAGTGTGACACCTACATTTGGAGAGCATCAGACTGAAGATCTAAGGTTGCATGTTCCGTCCACACTCACCACATTGCCTTTTTCTGTAATCAATTCTTCAAAAGGTTTGTTGAACTAAATAGATAAATAAAGGCAGTCCAAGGAACTACTATGACAAAAGAAAAGTTCACTCTACATGGCAAACTGCAACACTCGGGCAAACTGCAACACTCGAGCAGGCATCTGTCAAGTACTTGTAACAGAAGGTGAAACTAAATGACTTCATTAAGAACTTGTATGTCTATCCGTAGTGTGTGTCTATCCGTAGTGTCAAGTACTTGTAACAGAAGGTGAAACTAAATGACTTCATTAAGAACTTGTATGTCTATTCGTAGTGTGACACCTAGGGCTTGGAGAGCATCAGACTGAAGGTTGCATGTTCGGTCCACACTCACCACATTGCATTTTCTGTAATAAGTTCTTCAAAAGGTTTGTTGAACTAAATAGATAAATGAAGGCAATCCAAGGAATTACTATGACAAACGAAAAGTTCACTCCATATGGCAAACTGTAACACTCAAGCAGGCATATGTCAAATACTTGTTACAGAAGGTGAAACAAAATGACTTCATTAGTAACTTAAGTTTGTCTATCCAGTAGTGTAACAGCTAGGTTTAGAGAGGGTCAGACTGAAGATCTGAAGGTCCTCACTCACCACATTGCATTTCTTGTAACTCATTCTTCAAAAGGTTTGTTGAACTAAATAGATAAATGAAACAAATCCAAAGAATTACTGTGACTATTAAAAAAAAATCACTGTACATGGCAAAATGTACCAACTCAAGCAGGCATCTGCCAAGTACTTGTAACAGAAGGCTGGCTCTCACAGACTTTTGAAGTGTAATATGATGCCTTGAGCACTGACATGAACACTGGTCAGGCAAAATCAGTAGCCTATTGCTTTTCAAAGTAGAAATTGATTCACAAAGAGAAGCTTTTATGCATCTATGAGAAGGAAATATTGACCCTTATGCATGTTGTCGAAAGATTCAAGCCATATTTATCCGGACAACACCTTAAATTGGAACAGAGCATGAAACTTTGAAGCATCCATTATCCCAATGAAATTTTAGTGAACAAGCAGGAAAGTAAACTACAAGGCTTTTTCTTTGAGATTCAATACAAGAAGGGCATAAATAATGCTTTAGCAGATTTCTTATCTATGCTATCTATCGTAGAACTGGGATGGAAAAAAGAATTATTAGCTGTATGTGCGATGAGAGGGCAGCTGATAGGCTACAAAACTCCAAAAAAAACCTAGGAGGAGGACAATGGGTATGCATTTGCAGGCAATCTGAATTTTTTATAAGAATTGCATATATCTAGTACCGAAATCTATATTTTAACAAGGCGGAGATAGAAGATTGCCAATCCTCATCTGCTGTTGGTCAAAAGTTGACATTCCAGTGGTACTAGGACATTCCAAGGATCTGGAACTTCTAATGCGAGCTATTCAATCAAAGTCCTGATAAATAAGGGGATTTAGGCATTGCACAATTAGCAACCTCTTGATCCACCAGTAAAGATTGACCATCTTGCCTTAGACTTGAAAATTATCTTGCCCTAAACTTGAAAGACTTCTCGATTGGAAAGAAGATGACAATTCAGTCTCCGTAAATTGCAATGGTTTTCAAATGGGAAAAAATTTACCCTAATTAAACTCGAGTGGATCCAAATAATTGTTCATGGGAGCTAGACTGTGAATCAGAACTACGCATTGGTATATCTACCGCGGCACAGACACCTTGTTTGGACATTGTAACAAAGTTACAAACTATGCAAATGACCAATTATCAAATCAAAATACTGAGTGCTAGAGACTGATAACAAAGTGACCAACCATTTATCAAATCAAAACATTGAGTAGCGCAGACTGATCACTAAGTGACCAATTTTAAATCAGAGGGAAGATACACAACCGATTACACTGATTAAGAAAACAAACAATACCATATACGTATACATAGAAGCCCCAAGTACCCCAGATATAAGTTATAGATAAAGTTTACTGTTCGTCCCCACAGCAAGCTATTCATAGAGCAATCCTGACACAGTTTCTTTGTGAAAAATCTAGACATGTCACGAGAATTGTGTGCCATACAGCAGCCCAAAAAGTCTAGACACTTGATCATGATTAATCGTGTGAGTCATCAAGTAAAAATCTTGCTAATAAAGTCATCGAGCCTTTCTTCCAGAAAATTATAGACACGCATCAATAAATTGTGTATTCTACGCTGCAAGACATGCTGAATTGGGTCTGCTCTGGTTAATATAATGTGTCAGCCCTCCATTCCTAATTATTGGGTACAATAGGTGATCGTGTCAATAGAAATCTTCTCACCATTGGCATCCAACAAACCAGAATGACCAGGTTCATCTGAATGTTTACTTGCCATATGCTCTTGCACCCTTTTCCTCCCCATCCAAAATACCCCTCTTGCTCATAGCTTTGTCAGCAAATCCTTTTATTTGACATCCACTTTTTGCATTTATTTCTCTTAGTTGAAGGGAAAACCCCAGAAGAAGGGATAGAAAGTAGATAACCAACACCAACAGTTTGGTTTGACTGCTCATAATACTGGCTCAGGATACCTCATAAGATAGGTTAAGAAAAAAAAAGTTCACAAGGGTGTGTTACAGCACCTTACTGGTAACATCATCCTCCTACATCCATGCTCATTTCTGGCTCCATATTTCATCTACCAGTGACTCGTGGATTTCTGACACCTTTAAAATCCCTTACAGGCTCATTCCTAAAGTAGATTTAAGGATAAATTTTAAAATTGAATTTTTATCTTACTGATTTGATTTAGGACACCTTTAAAGTCCCTTACTGGCTAAAGGAATCTGGCTCATTCCTAAAGCAGTTTTAAGGATGCATTTTAAATCAATTATAATAAAGTCAAAAGACTAAAGGAATCTAACTAGTGAATGTACCCTAGGTCCTCCCTACATTACGCTCCTATGTTATAATTGTACAGACACTGAACACAGTGAAGGGACCCGGTTTAAATGCTCCTAAGTTATGACGGTATATAGACACTATATAGTGGAATTATAAATATTCAGAAAGTGTGAACAATTTTACATTTTCTTTGTCCACTTTAGCAGGAGATGGACTATGAGTTGGGATAAGAGTTATCCACCATGGTTGGTTGTTATAGGATGGGGGAAAAGAATATTTGGGTTGTTTCCTTTTGGTGAAGTTTTTCTGCACTAACTTTGTACCTTCTAGGAGGGTTAAATCCTTAGACTGTCTATTTTTCAGCAAACTCATCAATGGATAACCCGGCACTTCCTTGTAAGTTATGAGGGAACCCACACCACATTGCTTTAGGGAAAAATTAATAAATGGAACTTGTTAAAGGCATAACATATATCGATGGAATTAGATAGATAAAAATGTACTTGTAATTCTTATAATATTGTTGAACAGAGAAAAATGGATTGTTGTTTGGGAGTTGTTTGATGTATGAGAATATTTTCTTAGGTTTGGAGATAGGTTAATTGCTCTTGCTTTGACTACTTCTACCCCTAAAGGGAGATTATCAACAGATACATGATACTCCAGTCTTACCAGTCTTACTCTCTAAGACTAGTTATCATTGGCATAAATAAACACAATAGAAACATAAGGAATGAGCTGGGTTTCTGTCCATCTAAGATCAATATGCAAGGGAATGTAAAGCATAAATGCTAGTGTATTACTCTCTTAAATTGAACTAAAAGGAATTTTTATGGGCCTTGGTTACATAAATGTTTGTAGTAGTAGTACACTGAATAGGAAGGAAAATGTAAGAAGTACATTTCTTTTCAACCTTTTCCAAACCATTTATGTAGGGATATATTTTGGATAAAAGTATACTAATTTGCTTCAGGTTAATATTGTGTAGAATGAAAAGAAAGAGCTTACAATGAACTACTTATTAGAACAAATCACATACCTAGGATTTGTCCCACCTTAGAGTAAAAAAAGTTGCAAACCCCTGTCAAGTATTTGAACCTTCTTTCCTTAGCTATCCTTGGTAGGCCCCAAGCACGCTTTGTGCTAGTGCATCCTAGGCAAGTTGCTTAAACTTAGATAGGCAAGGGCACTATCTGTGAAACCATATTTTTTTAAATAGGTCTTGATTAGATGTGTTTGCTTACATAATGTGTTCTTGTCTAATCCAAATGTTCAGTGTGCTTTTTCCTACTTGATGTGTTTCCATCTAATGCAGGTGTGACCTGAGCACTATCTCCAGAGGATTAGCAAGTCTATCCGTACTCCTTACACCTTGTCCAAGCTGGTTGAGAAAAATAATAAATGGAGATTGATGAATATGAGTAATAAAATGGTTAATAATCTAACCTCAAACCTATGTAAGCTCAACATGGCATGGATTGTCTGTCACTCAACTAAACAAGAAACATCCAATGACCAAATTCTTTGTTTACAAAAGTGAAGGGACTAAAAGAATTGTAATAAAATTTAACTCACTTATTGAATTTCTACACACAATGTCTAAAAATAAAATTCTGGAAACCAAAAATTTTCTACAAGTTTAAACATTAGAAAAAATTTTCTACAAGTTTAAACACTAGAAGGTTTTATGCTAGCAGCAAGAATTGATTGTTGCAAGTCATTGAATGGTTAATAATCTCACTCCAAATAAGCTCAACCTGTTAGTTTATAAGCTCAATATGGCTTGGACTTCTGGTCACTCTTTACATTTTAAATGTCCAATAACCAAAACCTATTTGCAAAATGCACATAGGAAAAAACACTCTAATAAAATTGCAATAAAATTCTACTTGCATATTGAACTTCTAAAAAAACAAAAATACAAAAACAAACAAAAAAAATTGAAAAAAAATGAAGAAGAATATTCTGGAAATCCCAAAATTTTCTTTAGACTGGAGCATCAGAGGGTTTTTTATGCTAATGCTAAATCAGCACCATGCACGAGCCCCACTTGGATATGGTAGTCAGATTGAAATATTAATGCCACTAAGCATTATACTACTGGAAAATACTGTAGATGCATTGATAAAATATGTGAGCTCTAAGAAGTTCTCTTGGTGTAGAGAAACAATGAGCATTGCAGGGTTGGATAAATGACTAATCTCTCTTGTGGACCCCTGTGGAAAGAAAACAACAAGTGGGAGAATGTTGGGTTATGTTATATTCTTTCCACGACTAGCCCACGTAGTTAACCAGGGGGTTAGAAGGGGGGTGGAGCCCCCCCTTCGTTGCGTCAATTGCATAGCGAGGGGAGTCATATGGGCTTTGAGGAGTGCAGGTAACCCCTCTTTATGGGGTCCAAGGCAATGCCCCGAAAAATTTTGGTTTTGGAACCTATGTTAGGTTGGGCAGACCCACCTATGGTTTTGTGCATGATTTTCGCACATGTTTTTGGACGCGAGGGTTTTCAATCCATGGTTTTGGACGCGATGGTTTTCAGTCCATGGTTTTGGACGTGATGGTTTTCTTTCCATGGTATTGGATGCTTCAGCATGTATAAACATGTATTATAACATTGAAAGGAACATAATGAAAAATCAAGCTAGTAGTCCTAGTTTTGGGATCAGGGGTAAATCTCTGTGTATATGTGTTTTATGTGTTATGCTCTCGCATTGTTTATTTTATGTGTTTTAGAATTCATATGCAAAAAATTTCTGTACGGGATTAAAATCTACAGAAAGGGTGTTTTCCTAGTCAATTTCTTACAGGTTGTCCTATATGCCCATAGAACCACTGGTATGCACACATCCCAATCATTCATATTAACATTGCATACCTTTGTGAGGGAATTCTCCAAGATCTTGTTGAAAGTTTCGACAATGCCATTTGCTTGGGGATGATATGGCGTACTCTTCTGATGGTACATCTAGCACTCTTCTGTTAGAGCTGCAATTTTCTCATTCAAGAAATGTGAACCTCTGTCACTCATCATAATCTTGGGGCATCCAAACCTTGACAGAATAAACTCAAATATGAACTCCGCAGTAGTGTTGCACTGCAATCCTTCACAAGTTATACCTTATCCCACCTGGTTAAGTACTTCGTCACAGTGATAATATAATGTGCTCCCGTCTTCTTCCCTGGTGGTTGGATAGGTCCAACGAAGTCAACTATCCATTTATCAAATGCTTGCAGCATGACTTGTGGATTTAATGGAATTTCATCCCTTCACGATGGTCTCCTGGTCCTTTGACACACATCACATGCACTATAGTATTCCTTGAATCTTTATGTACCATCAGCCACCATAATATTTCTCGTAGGATCTTTTCCGCAGTTTCCTTGCCTACATAGTGTCCTACAGCGACAACACCATGTGCTTCAGCGAGAATACTGTGTCTTTCATATTCAGGCATATATCGTTGTAGAACTTCATCTGACCCGATATTATATAATTTCCCCGCTATCATAGAAAATTCTGCATCTCGGGTAGCTAATTCCTTCTTTTGTTGTGTCATATAACCTTCGGGAATTACACTAGTAGATAAAAACTGAATAATGTCTGTAGAGTGCTCATCCGGCTCCCCTAACAACAAATATTTGCACGTCGGGTAATCCTTCATCGATATTTGTAGGCTCTTCGCCATTATCAATCTAAGAAAGGTAGTTTGGTCCAACATTCAATCTCCCAGGCTTCACTATCACTTCAAAATCATATTCTTGAAAAAGGAGCAACCATCTATAGATTTTCCCCCCCAACACTGGCTTATTGATGAGGTACTTCAAAGCATAATGGTATGTGTACATCTTAAAGTATGCACCTAGCAGATTATGTCTGAACTTTTGTAGTGCATAAACCATGGCCAATCCCTCACGTTCTGTGGTTGAGTAGTTCCTCTTGGCCTTAGATAGTTTTTGACTGGTGAAGGGAAATGGTTGATCAATATCTCCTAATCCTGGTTGAGTTAAGACGACTCCCAACGCTATACAAGACGCATCCACATGCACATGAAATTCCTTCTTCTAATCCAAGAATACTAGGATTTGCATCCTAATCATGTTTTCCTTCAGAGTATCCAAGCTCTTCTAACAATCATCATCCCATTAGAATGTAGCATACTTCCTTAACAACTTCTCCATGGGCATAGTGATCTACGTGTATGCCTTAATAAACTTCCTATAGTACCCAATATGATCGAATGTCACGTGTAGCTTCTTTACGTCATGTGTAGCTTCTTTACGTTCCTAGGGGGCTCTAGATTGATCATTATGGCGATCTTAGCAGGGTCTACCATCAATCCATGCTTACAGACAACATGGTATAACAATATTCCATAAGGTACACAAAAAAAATCATTTGTTCAAGTTCAAGGAGATTTGATACTTCCTACATGTATCCAACATCAAGCGCAAACTAGAGACATGTTTCTTGACCATCCAAAACACTGTCCAATCATCGAAGTAGACTTCCAAAAACTTAAGAATGAATTCCTTGAATGTTGTGACAACAACCCTTGAGAAAATCATAGGAGCATTTTTTAGTCTGAAAGGCATGACTGTATATTGGAATGACCCCCATTCTGTAGAGAATGTAGTCTTGCTTCTATCCTCTGGCGTAATATTAATTTGGTGGTATCCCAAGAATCCATCTGTGAATGAATAAGCTCCCTATGAGCCAACATTCGCGAGAACTTCATCTGTAAATGGCGTAGGGAATGGATCATGTATGCATGCATCGTTTATCTTCCACAGGTCTACGCATATCCTAATATCACCCTTCATTTTATTCTCTTGTACCACCATAGGGTTGACCTTTTGAAGAATCATCATTCAACTTTGCTATAAGACACATATGTATCTCTTGCAAATTTAGTGATGAAGATGCCCAAGATACTATCAATCCAATAATCAATAGTTCTTAAAGCCTTATAATCAGATCCTTCAAGTCGTTTAACTAATTTTGGAGTCCACACAATAGGATCATCTTGCTTCCAAGTAGGTTCGCTATCCACTAATTTTGACAACCACTCATGTAATTCACAAGGGAACATCAAAAAGAAAACTTTGTGTATAGATACCTCTGTAACCACTTTTCTTTTGACAAGCGCGAATTTTTATTTTCCTGAGCTGCAAACTTGTGCAACTTCCGATCTATGCACTTCTCAATTTCCTTCTTAGTTGGTATCCACTTATGCCACATCACACATCCCTCAGATAGATTCTGGTCCCGAAAACATAACCATTTTATTTTTTTTGGGTGTACAAGCAAGACCGCTAGAGAAACACTAGTTGAGAAGAAGGATCCCAAGAAGGTCACGATTGACCTGGAGGAAACCACTGAACCAAAGATAGAGCGCACATTCGGCACAGAAACTACCGAGGAGGAAGAGGGTGGTGAATACCCTTTTGTGGACATAGAGGACTTCTGGTCTTTATTCATTCTCAAGAAGCAGCAGAAGCAGAGTGCTAGTAGTGCACAGAAGAAGCCAAAATCGGACAAGTCCATCAGCATAGAGCCAGTGGCAGTTAATGAGGGGGATCTTGATGAAATTTTGGATACTGTCCGATCTGTGACAGAAGACATATGGGCATAGGTACCTTTCCCAGTTGAATTGGACCCCCTGGTTGCACTTTGTGGCCAAGGACACAACAAGGGTTGACACTTCATCTGCGCAGCACTTTCACATAATCTTCCCGGCCAAAATAGAGGCAGAAAACTGCACAGCCTCATCGTTGATATAGCTAACAGCATAGCCCCAAGACTTATTGATCAATCCAAAGTAACTCTTCATTTTATCTGCTAGTTTCTTCTCTTGTGACTTACCGACAAAAGCATCATCCAGATTTACCCCCTGACAGGGTAGCGCGGTGATCTGCGTTGACTCAACTCCCGAATTTAACTAAGATCTTTTTCTTTCATGATGTGATTAGAATTTCATTTAAAAGAGCATAAAGGAACATCTATGCATGTTGTAAAGAAGAAGGAACATGACAAGAATCAGCAACATAAAACACAAGAGCTTGATAACGGAGTTTGTTGAGGAGGGATTACATCTTCAGGCCACGGTGTCAAGATGGTGTAGGTTGCTACATTAAGTGCTGGAAAGAGTGATGATCTACATGCATGTTTTTTCTCTCTCATACAAGGAAAATTCCCTCATGCAGGAGTGGCTCCACAAGATGTTCCACTGCAGGAACTCTCATTCACAAAAGGACTCCTATCAACATGACATAATTTCACGTATGACAATAATGAGCATCCCGCCAACATGGCATCAAAGGGATCTCGATTCAAACATACATGGTGACACATCAGTATACCATCAACATGGCGACAAAGGGATCTCAATCAAGACATGACGATAAGTACATCTCACATGAAAAACAAAACAAGATCCCACATCAAACATCAAACAGGCATCTATACAACACAATTCATCTCAAGCAAAGAGACAAAGAAGTACATGGTCACACTGCATATACCTCACATCAAGGAGTTATCTGAAGAAGAGGATGATAAACTGCTATATTTGGTTGTACCATCAATCTCGTGGCGTCAAATATCATGGAAATGACTGCTCACACATTGAATGCTAACACCTGCACTCCACTTTGAGAAGTGGCCGAAAAATGGAATGATCAAATGGAAAATCTGATTACACCATCAGATTCATGGCATGGAATAGTGTAAAATCGACTGTCAAATTTTTGAATTTTGACAAAATGAAAACCTAGGGCTATAGGAATCTTTTAGATTCCCCCTAATTCCTCAAGGATTCCCTCCTCTAGGTCATCTGAAGATTTTTTGATCAGATCAAAAAATTTTCTGTGCCATCAGGTTCGTGTCACTGAGAGGTGTAGGATCGACATAAAATTTGTCCAATTTGGACACTCGAAATATTTTGCCCTCTTGATAGTTGGGCTCACTCATGGTTTCACCTACCTTTGCTCCACACTCATGGTTCCACCTGCAATTAATTAAAAAAAACCACCTTGAAAAGCGTGTCAAGGTTTCGCTCTTGGTTCCATTGCTCATGGTTTTGTAGTGTGTTCTCTCTATTCCCCGTTTTGGATTTTATACCCTCTCCTCCGTGCAAAATGAATTAAAGGGTTTATATGGTGGTGGGGTGGCGAACTTTACAAAGCCACCACCTGTAGCATGGCGGTTAGGTGAAAAACTAGAGGTGAAGAGGTCGAGGGATCAAACCCTGCCTCTCCCAAATTTGGCGCGCGGTTAGTTTTGGCATAACCATTTTATTATTTTAAACATGGTTTGTTGTTTTGCATGTTTTGCATGTGGTTGGGTTGACTATTTGAGTGGTGGCGTGAGGGCACCCGGGAGGCGGGTCAGCCACACCGACAGGGCAGGTTCAAGCCCTGCCGCCCTCATAATATAAGGCAAGTGTCATCACGGTGGGGGCGTGGGCTGGGTCCACCGGAGGTGGCCCGCCCACCACCATTACAATGTAATATATTTAGTGGGTGGTTGGAGGGTCCGGCTGGGTCATGGCCGCCGACCCTATTTTTAATATAGTTTGATTTTTTTTTTAATACATGTTGGAATTTGGTTCCGATGTGGGTGGCAGGGGTCATGGCCCGCCACCTCTTTTAATATATATATTTTTTATTTTTTATAACAATAAGGTTATTTTTCGATTTTGTCTAATATAAGAGATATTAGACAAATTAAGTATCCAAAAAATTCGCCCACTCCTCGGGAGCCAGATTCCATGTCTAGTTGACAGTGAATTTGTAGGACCATTAAACATGGCCCACATCCCAACTTTGACCAAAAATTTGACTAGCTCTTTCTCCCTCATACAAGCTCGGATTTGAGTGACGTTCACATCGTTGGAATCAAGGCGACGAGCACTTCGATCTAGTGCTGGTTTGGGAGCAATCTGAACACTTTGAATTTTGACCCTTTCTAAGTCCCTTGGGACTTCTTCATGTGCCCAGAGCCACTTGGATCAATCCTCCCCACTGAGGATCTTTTGTTCCTCCAAAAGCATGAAAAATAATCTGCAACTTATTTGTACCTTGTGTGCACTTACAAGTATTTGATATGTCACCCTTCCTTCTCTTTCACATTTGTCCTTCAGAACCATAAGCGATGAGACGACACCTGCACCCTCTGCAAACCTGTAGTACAATTCTGCAAATTACATGCTTGACTTACATGACCAACTAATGACCCAAGAATACCATACTTTCCACGAGTTTATAACACATACTTGGTGGTCAAGTTTACATCAAAATGGAAACAATACCCCAGCTATGAAAACAAGGCCAAAATATCATTGTTGCTCAACAAGTGATGGAAAACTCATCATCATTGCAACACGTGACTTACAAAAATAAGGCCAAACACTATTGTTGCTTTAACAAGTGATGGAAACACAACATCACTTTCATAGTTTAACATGCAACACAAAATAAGACCAAACATCATTGTTGCTTAACAAGTGATGGGAAACACATCATCACTTTTACATTTTAAAATGCAACAAATGATTTACAAAATAACAACCATGATAAGCTAACATATCTAGAAACCATTTTTCACTTATCGATATGAATGGGTCATCCCCCTGTGGTGGTTTTGCTTGTCGAATGACTGTTTCATTTGGTTCATGCACGGATGCTTTATTTTTAAGGCACTGCTTTGGATGGAGCCTCCAACACATGGCTCTTTGATGGCCACCTTTGTCACAATGACTACAATAGGTCTTCTTCCTCCAAATCTACTTTACCTTCTTCTTTTCCTATTGTTGAGAGGGTCTTTCACGCCTCATCCTTTTTAGTGTTGCCATTCTCTTCCAACACTTAACAAATGTATGGTTATGTAATCCACAAAAGGTACATGTTTTTTGATTCCATGATTCACATTCATCTTTAACAACATGATTATAATCGAAATGAACATTCGAATATCGAGACTGGTTATACCTTTCCTTGTTTTCTCTGGTGTCATTATGGTGATGAGAGCTCGCCTCAGCTCTTTCCCTACAATGGGAACTGCCATGTGATGATGGTGATGTGTTCCCATCATTCTCTTCCCTTGACGATTTCAATGATGTCTCGGAAGCATCTGACATCTTCAAGCATTCTCCTTCGGTGTATCTCAAACCTGCGAATCAAGGTCTCTGACAACCTCCAATGGCTGAGTTATACCTTGGTTATTAACACCAAGTTCTTCTCCTTCCCTACACCTCATCCTAGTAAGGAGCCTCATGTTTGTCCCTGTAATTGGTATCTCCACATTTCCAATAGAAATCATACTATGTGAAGATGAAACTGAAGGGAATTCAACATCTTTTACCTCCATTGTCGATTTGGAAAGAACTGATGAGGGCTTCTCATCATTTGTTTTTGGTGGTTCGCTAGTTGTCTTGGAGCATTCCCCAACTTCCTTCTCAACATACCCAAGTCCTGCCTGACGGGGTTATTCCTCTACTTTGATGGGGTTGACAATGCCTTAGCCATTAATGTCGAAGCCTTTTCCTTCATACCCCATTTTCTTCAACAATTTGGAGCCAATTCCTGTGGTATGATTTTCAAAAACAGTGAAATCATCATCAGGAGCCATACATGAAAATGGAGAATTACTTTTTACCTCACATGGGTCATGCTACAACTTTTTCAAGGCCTCGTCCTTAGCTTGCAGTTTTCATAGAAAACTATTTTTCTCCTCTTTCTCTTCTTCTAGAAGCATCTTCAATTCAACACTCTCTGGTAGAAGACTCTGGATGTTGTGCTCTTCCTCTTTCTTCTTTAAATTGTTGAGCTTCATACATTATTTCCACCTTTTAGGAAATTCGGAGCATGGTCTTGTACATCGCTCTGTCATCCTCCATCATTTCACGTTCCATTGTTCACGCTTGCAATTCACATCCACGCAAAGACTGCTCGGATACCAAACTTTATCCAAGTTGACTCAACTCTTGGATTTAACCAAGATCTTTTGGTTTCATGATGTGATTATACTTGCATTTAAAGAGCATAAAGGAACAGATATGCATGTTGTAAAGAAGAAGGAACATGACAAGAATCAGCAACATAAAACACAAGACGTTGATAATGGAGTTCGTCTAGAAGGGACGACATCTCCGGGCCCCAGTGTCAAAATGGTGTAGGCTGCTACATTAAGTTCTGGAAAGAGTGATGAGGTACATGCATGTGTTTTCTATATCATACAAGGAATATGCCCTCATGCAGGAGTGGCTCCACGATATGTTCCGCTGCAAGAACTCTCATTCAAAAAAGGACTCCTATCAGCATGACACAATTTCACATATGAAAATAATAAGCATCCTGTCAACATGGCATCAAAGGGATCTTGATTCAAACATACACAGGGACACATCAATATGCCATCAACATGGCGAGAAAGGGATCTTAATCAAAACATGACAATAATTACATATCACATCAAGAACAAAACAAGATCCCACATCAAACATCAAATAGGGATCTATACAGCACAATGCATCTCAAGCAAAGAGACAAAGAAGTACATGGTCACACTAAATATACCTCACATCAAGGAGTTATCTGAAGAAGAGGATGATAAACTGCTAGATATGGTTGTACCATCAATATCATAGCGTCGAATATCATGGAAATGACTGCTCGCACATTGAATGTTGACACCTGCACTCCACTTTGAAAAGTGGCCGAAAAATGGAATGATCAAATGGAAAATCGGATTACACCATTAGATTTGTGGCGTCAAATAGTGTAAAATTGACTGTGAAATTTTTGAATTCTGACAAAATGAAAATCTGGGGCTACATGAATCTTTTAGATTCCCCCTATATTCCTCAAATATTCCCTCCTCCAGGTCATCTGAATATCTGTTGATCAGATCAAAATTCTGTTTGTGCCACCAAGTTCGTGTCGCATAAAATTTGTCCAATTTGGACACTGGAAAAATTTCGCCCTCTTGAAAGTTGGGCTCACTCATGGTTCCCCCTGCTTCTGCTCCACACTCATGGTTCCACCTACAATTAATTAAAAAAAATCACCTTGAAAAGCATGTCAGGGTTCTGCTCCTGGTTCCATTGCTCATGGTTCTGTAGTGCGCGCTCTCCGTTCCCTGTTCCGGATTTTCTACCCTCTCCTCCGTGCAAAATGAATTAAAGGGTTTATATGGTAGTGGGGTGGCAGACTTTACAAATCCGCCACCTATAGCATGGCAATTAGGTGGAAAACTAGAGGTGGAGAGGTCGGGGGATCAAATCCTACCTTTCCTAAATTCGACGCACGGTTAGTTTTGGCGTAACCATTTTATTATTTTAAACACGGTTTGTTGTTTTGCACGTTTTGCGTGTGGTTGGGTTGACCATTTGAGTGGTCATGTGAGGGCACCTGGGAGGAGGGCCGACCACACCAGCTAGGCGGGTTCAAGCCCCGCCACCCTCGGAATACAAGGTTACAATGTAATATATTAGGTGGGTGGTTGGAGGGTCCGGTGGGGTCATGACCGCCAGCCCTATTTTTAATATAGTTTGATTTATTTTTAATACATGTTGGAATTTGGTTCCGATGTGGGTGAGCGGGTTCATGGCCCACCACCTTTTTTAATATATTTTATTTTTTTTATTTTTTATAACAATAATGTTATTTTTTGATTTTGTCTAATATAAGAGATATTAGACAAATTAAGGATCCAACAAATTCGCCCGCTCCTTGGGAGCCAAATTCCATGTCCAGTTGATGATGAATTTGTAGGATCTTAAAGCTGGCCCACAGCCCAACT
Organism: Pinus taeda; assembly: GCA_000404065.3. NCBI lineage: Eukaryota > Viridiplantae > Streptophyta > Pinopsida > Pinales > Pinaceae > Pinus > Pinus taeda. The sequence continues at coordinate 17,135 of APFE031345946.1, read as the reverse complement.
TTGACCAAAACTTTTACTGGCTCTTTCTCCATCATACGAGCTTGGATTTGAGTGTTGTTCACACCGTTGGAATCAGGGCGATGAGCACTTCGATCTGGTGCTGGTTTGGGAGCAATCTAGCGACTTTGAATTTTAACCTTTTTTGAGTCCTTTGGGACTTCTGCATGTGTCTGGAGCCACGTACATCATGTGGTAATTCGTTTTATCAACATCTCATCAATAGGGATGGGTTGTCCTAGCCATAGGCACTCATCATGGACTAGTGCCAACAACTGGCGCAAAAAAATAGTGTTGATGATACTACACCCGAAATGGGGAACATACATCATGTTCAACAAACTCGTGCACTCAATTCCAGTAGCCCACTTCATAGGTTCAATGAATGTTACATCTGCTTCATCAAAATAGACATATTTGAGGTATTGGATGGGCTCAAACTGGGGATATTTACTACGATCATTTAAATCCCAATCTTCCATCTTTAGGGATGGTACTTGAGCCAACATTTCACCCTCAATAAATACGTCCTTAGGTAACAGCGGAGTGAAAACCTTATATTTAATAGCATCTGGATCCTTCATGACCATGCAAGTTGACTTTTGTGGTGGCATATAAGAACGCAGCCTGGAAACAAGTTCTATGTCTTCTCCGCTAATGTCTTCAAATCCACTGGCCAACTCCTCTGAATCCAAGTCCTATGGTTCCATTAGCTGTTTGTTCTTATCCATTTTACCCTTCTATCTCTACTCAGTTGGAACTTTCTGCAGTAATTGCCAAACTAGGGTCTACTACGGCTTTTTCTGCTTCTTAGTTGCTACTGTTGAGGCAACAGGCTTCCATCTAGGTGGTCTCGACATTGTAGTATGGGAAGGTTGTGTAGGAGTCATGATATATCCAAGGCCTCTCCGCAAGTATTCTCCTTCTAATTCTACCCATTTCCACTCAGACATCCAACAATTCTCGCGCCCCACACTTAGGCGCAAAATCACAACATAAGCTCCCTGAAAGAAAAGTGTTTTAATGTGGAGCAAGGTTCCATATTTCTAACCCAATTCAAATTCAAGTAGTTTGTTCCCCCTCAGATATTCCTCATAAATATGAATTTGGCAGCATATTTTCCTTGATTTACGCCTTAAATGCATTTCCCCCGCTCCTTTAAACGGCAAAATCGTTTTCAAATCAACTGTAATTGTTCCAACAATCACCTTCTAGGCAGGTTGCGTGGAAATCCTCCTTGTGGCATAGCTACCTCGTCGCAACTTACACCTGTGCCATCTTCCAAAACATCATGCATGCGTCCTTCTTCGATAAAAATTTTCCTCGGCATAGTAGTTTATAGTCCTACACTCTCTTGCAACTGCCATAAGTGCTAAGACTTTCGTGTTGTCATGTAGTCATTGCGCAAGGGTAGGGTCATCCGTAAACCTTTAATCTGCTCCCATTAATCCTTCCAAGAATTACTTCCCCATTTAGCTTTGTGATCTAAACTACACCATTATTTAAATATCCTTAATTACATACGGTCCTAGCCAATGCATCTGAAACTTCCCCAGAAATTTGGTAAACTTGTTGTCATACATTAGCACCAAATTGCCATTCTAGAAAGTGTGCTCCTTAATGTGACGATCGTGCCATGCCTTTTCTCTAGCTTTCTGCACCTGCTGATGAAAGCCAACCAAAAAGTGGTCTTCCCCTAATGCAAGCAGTTGCGATAGGCATTCCTCCATTATGTTGCAATTGACCATCTCAGTTACTGTTGTTATACTTAGGCTAGGCACTATGTATTCCATCAGTATTACAACTTCTTGTCCATAAACTAGTCGAAAGGGTGTTTTCCCCAATCATTTTCTTACGATTTGTCCTATATTCCCATCGAACCACTGGTATGCGAACATCCCAATCATTCCTATTAATACTGTAGACCTTTGTGAGGGCATTCTCCAAGATCTTGTTGAAAGCATTGACAATGCCATTCGCCTGGGGATGATATGGTGTACTCTTCTAATGGTATATCTGGAACTCTTTTGTTAGAGTTGCAATTGTCTCATTCAGGAAATGTGAACCTCTGTCACTCATCAGAATCTACGGGCATCCAAACCTTGACAGAATAAACTCAAATATGAACTTCGCAACAGTGTCTGCGTTGCAATCCTTCACAGGTTGTGCCTCGGCTTGCCTTGTTAACTACTCTGTCACAGTGATAATATAACATGCTCCCATCTTCTTCCTTGGTGGTTGGATAGGTCCAACGAAGTCAATTGCCCATTTATCAAATGTGTCTAGCATGACTTTTGGATTTAATGGAATTTCAACCCTTCCCGATGGTCTCTCGGTCCTTTGACACACATCACACACATTGTAGTATTGCTCGGAATCTTTATGTACCGTCAGCCACCATAATCCTGCTCATAGGATCTTCTGCGCATTTTCCTTGCATGCATAGTGTCCTCCAACGACACTACCATGTGCTTCAGATAGAATATTGTGTCTTTCATATTCAGGCACATATCGGTGTAGAAATTCATCTGACCACATCTTATATAATTTCCCTACATTCACAGAAAAATATGTAGCTCGAACAACTAATTCTTTCTTTTGTTGTGTCGTATAACCTTTAGGAGCTACGCCTGTATATAAAAACTGAATAATGTCTGCAAAGTTCTCATCTGCAACTATGATAGCAAAGAGTTGTGTGTCAGGTAATCCTTCATCAATATTTGTAAGCTCTCCACATTCAATCTCCCAGGCTTCACTATCACTTCAAAACCATATTACTGGAAAAGGAGAAATCATCTACAAATCCCCCCCCCCAACACAACCTTATTGACTAGGTACTTCAAAGCAAAATGGTTCATGTACATTTGAAAGTGCCTAGTAGATAATTCCTGAACTTTTGTAGTGCATAAACCATGGCCAATCCTTCGTGTTTTGTGGTTGAGTAGTTCCTCTCGGCCTTAGATAGTTTTCAACTGGTGAAGGAAATCGGGTGATCAATATCTCCTGCTCGTGGTTGAGTTGAGACAGCTCCCAATGCTATACAAGATGCATCCACACGCACATTAAATTCCTTATTCCAATCTGGGAATACTAGGATTGGCGCCGTAACCATATTTTCCTTTAGAGTATCCAAGCTCTTCTAACAATCATCGTCGTAACAAAACATGGCATCCTTCTTTAAAAACTTCTCCATGGGCGTAGTAATTTGCATGTATGCCTTAATAAACTTCCTAAGTAACCAGTATGACTGAATGTCACGCGTAGCTACTTTACATTCCTAGGGGGCTCTAGATTGATAATTACGGGGATCTTAGTAAGGTCTACCATCAATCCCTGCTTACAGATAACATGGCCTCATAATATTCCATAAGATACACAAAAAATGCATTTCTTCAAGTTCAAGAAGATTTGATACTTCCTACATGTATCCAACATCAGGTGCAGACTAGAGACATGTTTCTTGACCAGCCTAAACATTGTCCAATCATCAAAGTAGATTTCCAAAACCTTATGAATGAATTCCTTGAATGTTGTGACAACGACCCTTGCGAAAATGGCAGGAGAATTTTTTAGTCTGAAAGGCATGACTGTAGAATGGAATGACCCCCATTTTGTAGCAAAGGTAGTCTTTCTTCTATCCTTCAGTGTAATCTTAACTTGGTGGTATCCCGAAAATCCATTTGTGAATGAATAAGCTTCCTGTCCACCAATATTCTTGAGAACTTAATCTGTGAACGGTGTAAGGAATGGATCATGTATGCATGCATCGTTTACCTTCCGCAGATCTACGCAAACCTGGTATCACCCTTCATTTTATTCTCTTGTACCACCATAGGGTTGACCCATTCATATTCTTCTATCGGCTCAATTATTCTAGCCGCAAGCATCTTATCGAATTCCTTTCTTACCTTTTCCTTGTATTTGGGAGTCAACAGATATGGGCGCAACTTAACTGGCTTCACATCAGGTTTCAAATTGATCTTCATCATACCTAAATCTCCTACTATTCCTTTCAAGTCAGAGAACTTAGTTGGAAATAAATCCTAATATTCATGTAATTATTCAGTGACCTTATCCATTGTATCTTCATCCCAATAGTCGCCAATGCCATTAGGTCCACCAACTTCACATTGTCCCTCTGATTCAAGGATATTAATATTTCGTGGATCCTCATCACCTTCCTCCGTTGTGACATTGTAACATTCTAAAGCATGTTGTAGCTGCGTACTCCATTCAGGATGCACCCATGCGATAGGCTCTACAGGGGTTTGGAAGATTACTGCTTTAATTTCCTGAAGCGCTTCATTAATGCATTTGAACAGATCTTCGAAACTGAATGTTAGCAAGAAACTTTCATTCATCTCATCCCAATCAGTGGTCCCATGTCGCAACTCTGTCTCTAAATGCCATTTCTTTGGGATAAGATACAGGGTATGAATAAAGATATGCACCCACTCATGTTGAGGTATCTCACCCCATGCCTTAGTCCATCGAGCTAGATGTGCACGTGGATCATCCTTCCCTGTGTATTTTTCAATGAATCGGGTGTTCGCATAGCCAAACCTTAATCGTATCATTCTTCATGTCATCATCGATCATCTATTGTGCTTTCCACACAGCCTCTGCGATGAACCAAAACTGATCAGGATGCTCTGATCCCTGAGCCCTGAATACAAGCATTTTTATTGTATTCGCCATACTGAGTAGTGGAGGTGGAGGTGGAGGTGTAGGTGTAGGTGTATGAGCGAAGGTGAAGGTGGACGTGGATTGGATGGATGTGGAATTCCAAAATTAACCTGATCTACTTTCTACACCGCACCACTGGGCGTATTAGGGCTACTTGTTTCTTCTTCACTTCCAGACTCTCCAAATAAAGAACTTTATTCACTCTCAATGAATTTGTCTAGATCTACTCTGAGTTGATTTCCACTTTGCGTAGATCCAGTTTGACCCCTCTTAAACATTAAGGTAAAGGCATAATCCCTTTTTCACACAAAATCATTTTAATCCATGTTTTTAGCTATTTCAGGTACTTACCTCTCAGACCTTTGAAGAATCGTCCTTCAGATTTTCTATAAGACACATATATATCTATTGCAAATTCAGTGATGAAGATGCCCAAGATACTATCAATCTAGTAATCAATAGTCCTTGCAACCTTATAATCAGATCCTTCAAGTCGTTTGACTAATTTTGGAGTCCACACAATAGGATCATTGTGCTTCCAAGTAGGTTCGCTATCCGCTAATTTGGACAACCACTTGTGTAATTTGCAATGGAACATCGAAAAGAAAACTTTGTGTAGTTCTATGTAGAGATACCTCTATAACCACTTTTCTTTTTACAAGCACGGATTTTGATTTTCCTGAGCTGCAAACTTGTGCAACTTCCGATCTATCCACTTCTCGATTTCCTTCTTAGTTGGTATCCACTTACGCCACATCACACATCCCTCATATAGATTCTGGTCCCGAAAACATAGCCATTTTTTTAAGACTACTGCAGAAACACTAGCCAAGAAGAAGGATCCCAAGAAGGTCACGATAGACCTAGAGGAAACCACTGAACTAGAGATAGAGCGCACATTTGGCACGAAAACTATCGAGGAGTAAGAGGGTGGTGAAGACCCTTTTGTGGGCACAAAGGACTTCGGGTCTTTGTTCGTTATCAAGAAGCGACAGAAGCGGAGTGTTAGCAGTGCGCAGAAGAAGCAAAAACCGGACAAGTACAATAGCATAGATCCAGTGGCCCTTACGGAGGGGGGTCTTGATGAAATTGGGGATACTATCTGATCCGAAACAGAAGACATATTGGCACAGGTACCTTTCCCAGTTGAAATGGACCCCCTGGCTACACTATGCGGCCAAGGACACAACAAGGGTTGACACTTCATCTGCGCGACACTTTCACATAATCTTCCCAACCAAAATAGAGGCAAAAAACTGCACAGCCTCTTCGTTGATAAAGATAACACCATAGCCCCGAGACTTCTTGATCAATCCAAAGTCACTCTTCATTTGATCTTCTAGTTTCTTCTCCTGTGACTTGCCGACAAAAGAATCATCCTCATTTACCCCCTAACATGGTAGAGCGGTAATTTGTTTTATCAACATCTCATCAATAGGGATGGGATCTCCAAGCCATAGGCACCTATCATGGACTAGCACCAACAACTGGAGCACACAAATAGTGTTGATGATACTACACTTGAAATGGGAAACATACATCTTGTTCAACTAACCCGCGTGCTCAATTCCAGTAGCCCAATTCATAGGTTCAATGCATGTGACACCTGCTTCTTCATAATAAATGGATTTGAGGTACTAGTTGGGTTCAAACTTGGGATATTTACTGTGATCATTTAAATCCCAATATTCCATCTTCAGGGACGGTACCCAAGACAAAAATTCACCCTCAATAGGTACGTCCTCACGTAACAGTGGAGTGAAAACCTTATACTTAATAGCATCTAGATCCTTCGTAACCATGGATTTTGACTTTCATGGTGGCATATACGGAGGCAACCTGGAAACAAGTTTTATCTCTTCTCCATTGATGTCTTCAAAGCCACCGACCCACTCCTCTGCATCCAAGTCATTTGGTTCCATTAGCTATTTGTTTTTATCCATTTTACCCTCATGTCTCTGCTCGGTTGGAACTTTCCACAGCGATTACCAAACCGGGGTCTACTGCGGCTTTTTTCTTCTTAGTTGTTGTTGCTAAGGTAGTAGGATTCTGTCTAGGGGATCTCAGAGTTGTAGTATGGGAAGGTTGTGTAGCAATGATGATATATCCAAGGCCTCTCTACAAGAATTCTCTTTCTAATTCTGCCCAATTCCACTCAGACATCCAACAATTCTCGCGACTCACACTTAGGCGCAAAATCACAACATAAGCTCCCTGAAAGAAAAGTGTCTAAATGTGGAGCGGGGTGCCATATTTATAACCCAATTCGAATTCAAGTTGTCTATTCCCCCTCAGATATTCCACATAAATAAGAATTTGGCGGAATATTTTCCTTGATTTGTGCCTTAAATACATTTCCCCTGCTCCTTTTAATGGCAAAAATTGTTTTCAAATCAACTATAGTTGTTCCAATGATCACTTTATAGGCAAGTTGTGTGGAAATCCTCCTTATGGTGTAGCTGCCTCGTCGCAGCTTCCACCTGTACCATCTTCCAAAACATCGCACATGCGTCCTTCTTCGATAAAAAAATTTCCTCAGCATAGTAGTTTATAGTCCTACACTCTGTTGCAGCCATAAGTGCTAATACTTTCGTGTTTTCATGTAGTCATTGTGCAGGGGCAGGGTCGTCCCTGTAATTCTTTAATATGCTCCCATTAATCCTTCTAGGAATTACTTCCCCATGCAGCTTTTGGATCTGAACTACGCCACTATCTAAAATATCCTTAATTACATACTGTCATAGCCAATGTATCTGAAACTTCCCTAGAAATTTGGTAAAATTATTATCATACATCAGGACCAAATCACCATTCTTGAAAGTGTGCTGCTTAATGTGACGATCATGCCATGCCTTTTCTCTAGCTTTTTTCACATGCTGATGAAAGCCAACCAAAAAGCAGTGTACCTCTAATGCAAGTAGTTGCGATAGGCATTCCTTCATTACATTGTGATCGTCCATCTCGGTTACTGTTGTGATCCTTAGGTTGGGCACTATGTATTCCATTAGCATTACGACTTCTTGTCCATAAACTAGTCGAAAGGGTGTTTTCACAGTCAATTTATTACAAGTTGTCCTATATTGCCATAGAACCACTGGTATGCACACATCCCAATCATTCCTATTAACATTACAGACCTTTGTGAGAGAATTCTCCAAGATCTTGTTGAAAGCTTCGACAATGCCATTCGCCTGGGGACGATATGGTGTACTCTTCTAATGGTACATCTGGAACTCTTCTGTTATAGTTGCAATTGTCTCATTCAGGAAATGTGACCTCTGTCACTCATCAGAATCTTCGAGCATCTAAACCTTGACAGAATAAACTCAAATATGAACTTCACAGCAGTGTCCGTGTTGCAATCCTTCATAGGTTGTGCCTTGGCCCACCTTGTTAAGTACTCTTTCATAGTGATAATATAACGTGCTCCCATCTTCTTCCCTAGTGGTTGGATAGCTCCAACGAAGTCAATTGCCCATTTATCAAATGCCTCTAGTGCATCTTATGGATTTATTGGAATTTCAACCCTTCCCGATGGTCTCAGTCCTTTGACACACATCATACACATTGCAGTATTGATCAGAATCTTTATGTACCATCAACCACCATAATCCTGCTCAGAGGATCTTCTGCGCATTTTCCTTGCATGCATAGTGTCCTCCAGTGACACTACCATGTGCTTCAGATAGAATATTGTGTCTTTCATATTCAGGCACATATCAGTGTAGAAATTCATCTGACCACATCTTATATAATTTCCCTACTTTCACAGAAAAATATGTAGCTCGAACAACTAATTCTTTCTTTTGTTGTGTCGTATAACCTTCAAGAGCTACGCCTGTATATAAAAACTGAATAATGTCTGTAAAGTTCTCATCTGCAACCCTGATAGCAAAGAGTTGTGTGTCAAGTAATCCTTCATCAATATTTGTAGGCTCTTCGCATTCAATCTCTCGGGCTTCACTATCACTTTAAAACCATATTCCTGGAAAAGGAACAATCATCTATAGATTCCCCCCCCCCCAACACAAGCTTATTGACCAGATACTTCAAAGCAGAATGTTTCATGTACATCTGAAAGTGCACACCTAGCAGATAATGACTGAACTTTTGTAGTGCATAAACCATGGCTAATCCTTCATGTTTTGTGGTTGAGTAGTTCCTCTCAGCCTTAGATAGTTTTCAGCTGGTGAAGGAAATCGGGTGATCAATATCTCATGCTCGTGGTTGAGTTGAGACAACTCCCAATGCTATACAAGACGCATCCACATGCACATAAAATTCCTTCTTCCAATCTGGGAATACTAGGATTAGTGTCGTAACCATCTTTTCCTTCAGAGTATCCAAGCTCTTCTAACAATTATCGTCACAACAAAATGTAGCATCCTTCTTTAACAGCTTCTGCATGGGCACAGTAATCTACATGTATCCCTTATAAACTTCCTAAGTAACCAGTGTGACCCAATGTCGCACGTGGCTTCTTTACATTCCTACAGGGCTCTAGATTGATAATTACGGGGATAGTAGTAGGGTCTACCATAAATCCCTTCTTACAAACAACATGGCCTCATAATATTTCATAAGGTACACAAAAAATGCATTTCTTCAAGTTCAAGGAGATCTGATACTTCCTACATGTATCCAACATTAGGCGTAGACTAGAGACATGTTTCTTGACCAGCCCAAAGATTGTCGAATCATCGAAGTAGATTTCTAAAACCTTATGAATGAATTCCTTGAATGTTGCGACAACAACCCTTGAGAAAATCGCAGGAGCATTTTTTAGTCCCAAAGGCATGAATGTATAATGGAACGACCCCCATTTTGTAGCAAAGGTAGTCTTGCTTCTATCCTTTGGTGCAATCTTAATTTGATAGTATCCCGAGAATCCATCTGTGAATGAATAAGCTCTCTGTCAACCAACATTCTCTAGAACTTAATAAGTAAACGATGTAGGGAATGGATCATTTATGCATGCATTGTTTACCTTCCACAGATCTACGCAGATCCTGATATCACCCTTCATTTTCTTCTATTGTACCACCATAGGGCTGACCCGTTTGGATTCTTCTACTAGCTCAGTTATTCCGGCTGCAAGCATCTTATTGATTTCCTCTCTTACCTTTTCCTTGTATTTGGGATTCAACCGATATGAGCGCTACTTAACTGGATTTGCATCAAGTTTCAAATTGATATTCATCATACCCAAATATCCTATTATTCCTTTCAAGTCAGAGAACTTAGTTCGAAATATCTTGATATTCATGTAATAATTTAGCAACCTTATCCACTATATCTTCATCCCAATAGTTGCCAATGTTTGCAATTTTTTGTTATGCTTTTGAACCAATGTTTACCTATTTTTTGTGCACCAGTTGAAATATGGATCTCTGCATTAGGTCCACCAACTTTGCGTTGTCCCTTTAATTTAGCGATATTAATATTCCACAAATCCTCATCACCTTCCTCCATCATGACATTGTAACATTCTAAAGCATGTTGTAGCTGCGTACTCCAGTCGGGCTATACCCATGTGATAGGATCTACTGGGGTCCGAAATATTGCTATTTTAATTTCTTGAAGCGCCTCATCAATGCATTTGAACGCATCTTTGAAACTAAATGTCAGCAAGAAACTTTCCTTCATCTCATCCTTATCAGCGGTCCCGTGTCACAGCTCCATCTCTAAATACCAATTTTTTGGGATAACATCCAGGTTATGAATAAAGATATGCATCCACTCAAGTTGAGGTATCTCACCCCACGCCTTAGCTCATCGAGCCAAATGTCTGCACCATTCATCCTTCCCTGTGCATTTTTCAGTGATAAGGGTGTTCATGTAGCCAAATCTTAATCACATCATTCTACGATACTCCTTCCAGTCAACAAAATTATCCTTGCATACCCCACCATCTTGCAAGTGTAGCTTTCAATCCTAGATCTAGGGCCTGGAACCAATGTTCCTCTGGTACATCCCTTTCAAAATGGTCAAGAAATATATTGACATCATCCAAGCCATAATAATAGTGTAACTTACGTATCTCAATACATATACAACGTAGCGACTTTGTAAGCCAATTACATCACAGCATAGAGACTTCATGCAATCAATTCTGCCAGTTTTATAACTCTTCGTCTAAGATTGATTGGCAGAAACTATCCTTATCCTAGTTGATCCTTCCATCCACAGTGGGATTGATCCAATCTTCATTTCGTGCAGTTAACCTATATATGTGCTCAATGTCTTCATCTTCATAATAATCATGGTTTGGTTCTATGTATCACACACCTTTAGCTAGATCCAACGAGACAATTACTCGAAGCTCATTATTTCAAATACCATGCTTCGCTTCTTTAAGTTAATGATTACATTCATGTCAAAGGCCTAATCATTCCCGAGCAACGCTGGGTATGGATTACTATCATCGACTATCTCAATAACTTTGAAATATGCCACTTCTCTTGCACCTTCAATATCTACAGTTACTCCATGTAGGTGACCCATTGGAATTATTTTTTATTGGTTCTCCATGCGCAGCTGAATTGGTGACCACTGTAACTTAGGCTTTCCCATACATTCCCAAGTTTGCTTCGGAAATACATTAGGATCAGAGCCTAAGTCTAGGATTACGTAGTCCATTTTGAAATCACCAATCTGTGCAATCAATTGCATCTCCCTACCAATTCTCTTCTTGCTTCGGTTCACCTTATTTACTGCGTGTTATTCTGGTAATGCCTTATCCTTGTTGGCGCAACTATCTATCAACTCTTGCAGTCCTTCTATTGCCTTTTGATCGCGTAATAACTTCATGCAGGTCTAAAAAAATGGTTTTAACATCGTGGGATCTATGTCGCAGTAGCTTCTTTAGGTTTCTCCTTTCGTGAGGCTATCGACATCTGGTTCTGAGACATAGAAGCACCTAGATCCATAAAAATATTTCTTGCCTCCATGAAATTCTCTTTTTCTCTATGTAAATCAAACCCAACATTCTTCTCACCGGATTTTCGAAACCATAAATTTGATTCTAGTTGTTTCCCTTCGACCTTGTCTTAACCAATGGCTACACTGCTTCGTGTGACTATGTTGATACTAGGATCATCTTCACGTGGCTCGAATCTCATCATCTAGATGTTTTGCATCAATTTTTGGATCTTCTTCTCCTGCATCTTTGTTATTAAGACTAGGAAATGTTATATAACATGATCAAATTGACAATAGTACTAACAAGGGTGCATTGGTTTCTGACAGTCGTGCACAAAGAGTCCTAGTTCTCCACAGTTGTAACAAATAATCTAGCCCTAACCACTTCCATCTCCTCCTCCTCCTCCTCTTCCCCATCCTTGGAATCCTCTGCGAGCTGTAGGTGAGCCTTGATCATTCTGCGTGCGGTTTTTATCCTACATTCTATACAGTAGAGTCTTGTCCATCATTAGTTCATAGCTTCAGCAATTCCTTTCATCATGACCATTCGATTTACAAAAAAATTGATTTGGAGACTGTATAAATTTCTATAAAAGGGAACAATTATCTGTCGAATGATGTCCTGATACTTGGCAGATGCTACACCAGGTACTACACCGGTGCTTGATCCAGCAGAAGATTCTGGCTTCAGTGGGTTAGGACCTCCTGCAACTATATACTCCCAGAACACAAGGCACTGATCCTTATGATGACCTTCAGCCTTGCACTTCATGCACCAAACTTCATAATGTGCTTATGATTTAACCTCCTTTCCCTTCTTTAGATCCTACAACTTCATATGTAGGCTTGCTAGCTACGACTAGATCTGCTGAACTCCTATATTTGTATCCTCAATCGGTGAAGCTTCTAGCTTCATCGTGATTTCCAATTCTTTGGCCTGAGACCTGATCTTCTGCTGAGATAACGACAATCTTAAGTGAGGTAACATTGAAGCTATATACCAATCCCTATGTTGTTCATATGAAATCTAAAGGTTAGCTTGGTTCAATAAGAACTTGGGTCGTTGATCTATATCCCACACAGACTCATTAACCCTCTCCTTGGTCTCCTTGATTTCGGTCACACATTGAGCTTGCAACTTCAGCTTCTTAAATTCCACATTCAACGCATCCTTCATGTTAGCTAATGAAGCATCCAGATGAGTTGTATTGTATCAGATGTACCAGGTTAGCACTTTATCCTATAGTGTTGTAACCAGTTGCACTTTCTTCATGTCATCATCGTTGATCTACTGCACTTTCCACACAACCTCTACAACGAACCAAAACTGATTGGCATTCTCTAATCCCTAACCCTTGAATACAGGCAGTTTTACTGTATTCGCCATACTGAATAGCGGAGGTGGAGGTGGAGGTGTAGGTGGAGGTATAGGTGTAGATGTAGGTGTATGAGACAGAGGTGAAGGTGGAGGTGGAGTGGATGGATGTGGAATTCCAGAAGCACCCTGATCTATTGTCTGCACCGCACCTATGGGTGTACCAGGTATACTTCTTTCTTATTCACTTCCAAATTCTCCCAATAAAGGAATGTATCTAGATCTACTCTGAATCTCTTTCCACTTCGCGTAGATCTAGTCTGACCCCTCTTAAACATTAAGGTAAAGGCATAATCCATTTTTCGCACAAAATCATTTCAATCCAATTTTTTAGCGATTTCAGGTACTTGCCTCTCATACCTTTGAAGAATCGTCATTCAGCTTCGCTATAAGACACATATGTATCTATTGTAAATTCAGTGATGAAGCTGCCCAAGATACTATGAATCCAGTAATCAACAGCCCTTACAACCTTATAATAAGATTCTTCAAGTCGTTTGACTAATTCTAGAGTCCACACAATAGGATCTTCATGTTTCCAAGTATGTTCGCTATCTGCTAATTTGGACAACCACTCATGTAATTCGAAAAGAAAATTGTGTGTACTTCTCTGTAGAGATACCTTTGTAACCACTTTAATTTTGAGAAGCGCGGATTTTAATTTTCCTAAGCTGCAAACTTGTAAAACTTTCAGTCTATCCACTTCTCGATTTCCTTCTTAGTTGGTATCCACTTATGCCACACCAGACATCCCTCAGATAGATCCAGGTCCTGGCAATGAAACCATTTGTTGGCTTGAGGGGGCTTGGACCCAGGTTTAGATTTAGTTGCACTAACCAACAAAACCCTACACTACCAACCCTTCCAGCAACAACCCGCTTAGCGCAGGCTGCAGTCTCACCCGAGGTAGTATTTCGGGATGATAGAACCAAGTTTCTGCATCCAGAAGGCTATGTGACGTGGGGTTAGGGCATTTCTTCGGTTTCATGCCTGATCTAACCTTCGCGAACCCTTATTCATGAAATCCCCAATCTTAGTTAAATAGCATTATGAACTTCGCGTAAACCTCTAATCATGCATCAAATAATGTATAACATTAGATGCAGATCTTCGCAGAGCACTTAAGACAAAAATACAGATAAATGGCATTCAATTGCATGTAAATATAGAAAACACACAAGTATATAAATTGGACACATAATTGCTTCAAATATTCTTCATTAATTCAGATCTTGCATATACAAACTTTCCATATCATGCGCACACAGCTGCAAGGGCCTGTGCACTCAGCTGCAGACTTACCAAGGTCTCCGCGCACTTAGCTGCAGACTTACCAAGGTCTCCGTGCACTTAGCTGTAGGAGCCTTCCCCTTCACCAAAAATACAAAAGGATCATACCTTTACATACTCAAATCATATCAAAATCCCATTCTACTGATTGATTCCTTTTTTTAGACTCGCTAAGACACTCTTTTATATACTTTTTCCCTTTACAATACCATGGTCCAAAAACCATGGGCAGAGCTCAAAACAATACAAAAACTAAGGGATTTTTACCTTCCTAAAGCCCCTTGACTCCTAGTGACCTGCGCTACTCGCGCTATGCTCCTAAAAATGTGGAGGATTTACAATATCTTATCAAAATTCGACGTAGGGGACTCTGTCCCAACATACACCAAACTGTGTGAGGTCGAATTGGGACTTCATATCAGGGAGATCCCCTCTGGTTGACGGATTTCCAACACCGTCAACAGGTCAAACAAGATGCTAAAATGTGGGAGAATTAGAAACATTTGTTTAAAGTTGATGAACAAAATGTTCTAATTTGTGAAACTGTAACCAAATATCTTTATCTTCTTCCAAAACACTTACTCCTTGAATAATATTACTAGCAATATAAGGTTTAAACTTTGTTTCATCAAGGATTGTTTCTAACAAACTAGACCTTGATTTTGACCTGAATAAACTATGCTCAAATTTTGGATCAAATTGAATGTCTTCAATATATTTTATCTCTTTAGGTAGAGACAAAGACTTTTCTAAAATAATGGTACCTATTTCTTTTGTAGACTCTCCTTCCTGAAATGTTTTTCTGGGCTTGTTAGGATCTTTAGTGGATTAGGGTCTAGATTGATCCTAGTGTGAATCCTTCTATGCACCAAAATTTCCAATGAAATCACCTCAAACTTTGTACTACTGAGTCACCAGAGAAAATAGAGCAGTCAATGTTGTTATCTGACCTTTTGTTTTCCCTCGGAAAGTAGATCTAATCAATAAAGTAGTTTTGGGGAAGATATATACTTTCGTATCCCCAGTATGGTCACCAAGATGTTAGCACTTAGAAAGTTCCTCTTGGTTGTAACAAAAAACTCTCTAAGGTAACCTTTACAACCCAAACTTACATATTTAAGGTTAGCCCCTTCAATCTAGAGAGGGATCTCTCTGATAGCCTAATCACTAAATTAGCAACTGATTGTACATTCACACAATGGATAGATCTTCAATTTAGTTGTATTGAAATAGGGTTTAGTTGGGCATGGGGGAGATAGTCCATTGGGCACTAGAGTCAACAATCTAGGGTTAAAGACTACTTACCAAATACTGGTCGTATGATCATGGATTAACAAAGGAAAGGTATATGGTGCATCTTAGACATTTCAAGTCATCATTAGCTAAAAGAGGAAAATAGAAAAATAATCCACTACAGTAGGGAAAAGGAGATGAATCCTAAAGTAGCTTTAGAAGATAGGAGTGCAAATATTTGAATCTACGAGACAGAGCATTAAAAAGAAGGATGAATTATGCAACATGTATCAAATATCAGAAGGCAATACATTCAAATGAAATTACAAAGGGGAGAAACAGGGAAATATGTCGAAAATACAGACTAAGGGATACCATCACATGAATCTTTGTGTAAATGATCAAAATCTTCTCATCTTGGAAAATTCTAAATTAATAAAGCTTTCAAAACACACAGACAATAACTATCTTTTCATCAAAATCCAACCTTTTTTCCTCCTTTCTGATATATAATATAGTGAAAATACATAAAATATAAGATCCAGAAAGTCTCGTAGCAATAACTGTAAAATATTTACAATAGCTGAGGATTTAATTAACAAAACATAATCAAAATCCTATTCTTTTAGTTATTCGGATCTTTATTTGGCACATAACATTGGTAAAAGTATCTTGAGAAAGTGTTGCATGTATCTCATGTTATTCTTCTGGAATAAGGATGATTCATAGTTGTATTGTATGATCTAGAACTGTTCACTCTCTTGTAGGCTTGATATCGGGAACTGCAACTCGTATTCCCTCTTGGTATCAAAACTAGTACATGAACCTGTAAATTTTGATGAAAGTGTGCAACTGCCCTATGTAACAACTTGCTCCTTTTAAGGCTCTTTTTCCTTGTATTGACTTGTATTCTTTTCACTCCCTCAGTCACAAAAACCCTTTGACATATTACCATAGCATATCGAAAATAAATTGACTATCAAATAGATTAAATTGGAGCATGTAAAAATGTTGAGGTATAATTAGGATTTTTCGACAAAATTAGGGTTGTGTATATTTTTTTACCAATAAGGTAAATTGATCATTTCTACGTAGCTTGTGCAACTTGAGCAAGGAGGTCTAACTTGTCTTGGATTCTTGTCATCCTTCTAGTAACCTTCTATATGGTTTTTCCAGAGTTTAGGGTTTCTTTCCCTTTTTTGTTTACATACTTTGTTTTCCTCTGATTGGTGGCCTTCTTTCTGCCCTTTGAAACTTCCACAATCTCTTCATCTTCATCAAGAATCATTGTCTCCTTCAACTTTGTGTTTATTTTTTCCTTTAAACTCAGTCTTAGTTTGTTTTTAGGATGAGTATGGTGTTTTATGTAGTAAACCCTAGGCTTTGTTTCCATTTCTTTATACCTTGTTTCCATTTTCTGTTTCCCTTTCTCATTTATTTTTTTGTGTGCTTTACCTCCTCTTCTTCTAACATTAACTTTTTCTATCTTCTTGTTCTCCTCTCATAGACCCTAACCTTTGGTTCCTTTACATGGTTTTCAACATGTTATTCAACAGGTGTTACACTGAAATTTGTCACCATGGCTATCTGCAGTTAAATAGCCATTTTGTCCTCCTTGTCAAGCCTCAAACCT
>APFE031345944.1:115222-127374 GCA_000404065.3 Pinus taeda | reverse complement strand
GTCTAATGTGTGCTTTGTGTAGCCTTTTTGGTCAATTTGGAGACAAAATTGAAGGTTTTAATGAGCACTTGGCAGCCAAATTCGTGGGAGAACAAGGGAGAGGATTTGCAGGAAGGTGTCCCCTTCATTTATGGGCCCTTACCTCGAATTCTCCACCATCAGCTCGGAGTTCAAGGGCCACCAAATCAATTATCACAAAGGCAGCCAAGCAAGTCAAGTAGGACAGTTGTTAACCACAAGTTTTGGGCAGCCGAGTCCCTAAAGTTTAGGAGGATTGTTGGGGTCCTGAATTAGTATAAATAAGAGGGCTTAGGGCCTCATTTCAGTTAGTCATTTTGGTTAGCCAGTAGTTAGTCACTTTGTAGGCAGAAGTTAGCTAGTTTGTAGTTCAATTTTAGTCATTTTTTAGGCAGTTGTTTAGCTCTGCATTTCAGCACATTTTCAAGTTTTCCTTGTGGACAGTTTTTGATGTAACTATTATTTCTTGAGAAATAAAGATGAATCCAGCTTTGCACCAGCTCTAAATCTCTCTTAGGAGGTTGTAGCTCTTGGGGTTGGGCCCATCTCGAGTGCCCAGTACCTCCTTTGTTTACTTTCATGTGTCTTTGTTGCATTCCTAAAATAAAATTTGCTATTTAGATTTAAAATATTGTTTTGTTATTTAGGTTGTTTTTTATTATTAAAATAACTTTTCATGAACATATTTGTTGATAAGTTAATAACAGGGAAAAAAAATCCAGAAAAGCGTCAACAACACTTTTGGTTTCACCTCTTCCCTATTGGATCAGGGGCTGTAATTGAAGTAACTGTGCTGTCCCTAACAAAAACACTAGTTTGCTTTACCATGCAATCCTTAGTGTATTGTTTTCATTTGCAGAAGTTAGTTATGTGTTCAGATCTCTAAAATGTTTCAATGCATAGTTGATATACATGGTTTTCTTTCAAATAAAGTTGTTGTTCATTCACATTGTTGTTAGTTAGATTAGATTAGCTAGGACTTTGATTACTTGCAAGACTTTGTTGATTCAGTTGAATGTACACTATGCAGAGCATCTCTACCACTCTTTCATCCACCTAAGCTTCATTAGAGCCATCTGTTCCATATCCTAGCTAGGTTCCTCATCTCACATCTGTCTTTTTGCCCACGTAACCTTACCTTTTTGTGCAACCATTGTTTCAGCCTTCTTTGAGCTAATTCGACCATCTATACCTTCTCACCACTCCATCCACCAGTCCCTAGGCCACTTCAGACCCCTATCCTACCTCCATATCCATTCATGCATCTTCCCTCACTCACCCATCCTCTAAAATCCACTTTTTAAACATCCTGTAGAAATTTCTGAACATCCTGTAAAAATCTCTGAACATCCTGTAGAACCCCTGCAGACTTCCTGTAGAAGCTTACAAACGAGGTTTCTTGATAGCCAAACTTTGTGAAACTCTTTGGAAGGGTGTTAGGGACTCCTTAGACCCTCTCTGATCCTTCCCAGCCTTTTCCAAGCATTTCTCCCCCTTGATCCACCCCTGCACAATAAAGAACAGTGAAAGCATATGCATGATGAAACTGACAACTTAATCAAAAATAATAAAAAAATATGCTTTCTTAGGACAAAAGTAGTCTAGACACATGTACTTTACCCTCATAGAAGTAATGGCATCTCTTTCAGTAGTTTTCATTCTCATATTTGCATCAATAGGACTAGCTAGTAGAATTAGGGTTTGCTACGGTTTGCGCTTTTCTTCAGTTTTTCAATCTCTTTTTGCAAATAGGTTATCTTCCTTTGAAATAGCTTTCATCCATCAATTAGAAGGCTTCTTCTAAGAGCTCATAGAAGTTGGATTAAGTTCCTAGTGGAATTGTGCCAGCTAACCAAGTGATAGCTGCGGCAAGAGCTATTACTTGTGCATACAGCACTGTCGCTTCCAAGTTTGTTACGAACTACAGGGTTGATAAAATTAAAGAAGCGAGTTCCAGCAGTTGCAGCATTATTGTTGCAATACTGGGGCTCACCATCTTTTTGGCGACGTTGCCGGGGAAGCGCCAGAGTATTGGTGATTGTTGCTATTCTTCTATTTTCTACTACAACCTTCTGCTAAGTAGTTTATTTCATTTCCATTCTGCAATTTCATTTCCGCAAAAGTAGAGTAGACATTTCTTGCTTTCATAGATTAGCATTTCAATTCCGCAATTTCAATTCTTCAAGCATAGATTAGCATTTTTTTTCTTCAATTTCCATTCTGCAAGCGTAACTTAGCATTTCATTCCTGCAATTTCATTTGAGCAAAATAGATTAGTCCTTTCCTTCTTTCATTTCAATTCCGCATTTTCATTTCATTAAGATAGTTAGTTGCAGTTCAGTCTATTTTAGTTTTGCAGGTACAAGAAGAAAAATACAAAAGTCAACCAAAAAGATTTCATTTCATGCCTGGTAGGAGTAGAGATAAGTTAGAAAAATACTTGCACAACGCCCCACACTTCTTCACACAGCCAACCTTTTCTCTTCTTCGATGGCTGTGATTAAGAAGAACCCCTGGGCGGACATCAAGGAATATTTAAGGAACCTCTAGGGGGGAGAAGAAGAAATTCCACTGTAGCAAATGGCTACAAAAAAAAATGTTGGGAGTAGTACTTTTTCTTCCAACTCAATCCTTAGAGGTGAATGTGAGAATCTGATGGAAGATTTCAAGAGTGAGATGAGGCAGTTTCTTACCAGGCAATTGGATACCTTACAGATCCAAAGGAAGCAAGAGGAAGCCAAGAGGGCTTTGGCCATCTTTTGTCCCGGGTGCACTAGAAAGCATCCTCGGCACGAATGTCCATTGTACTCCATAGAAGTTTGTTTTGTCTATGAAGAATACCATCCTACAGATCAGTGCCCTTCCTTGCCTGGAATCAAAGCTGCATATCAAAGGGCCAAAGAAGTCACTAAGCCGCACTATTTCATGAACCAAAGGGGGTCACATGGACCCATACCTTACCAGCAAGAACTGCAAGGGACATCCGAGACCTATTACGACCCCTATCAAGCCACATTCATACCTTCTTGGGGATCCCCTGCTCATCCTTCCTGGTTCACACCTCCTCCTTGTTCCTTCACAGATCCATATTATGCTCCTCCAGTTTCTCATTCGTTTCACTCTTATGCTCAGCCACAGCCTCAGTGGAATACACCTCATCAGTGGTGGAGGCCCCAATACAACACTCCTCTCACTCATTTTCCTCCACCGCCTGCTCATCCACAACCATCGCCTCCTGCTCCACCAAGGCAACACCAAATGCCTACCCAACCACATCCCCATCCACATCCATCTCAACTACCCATACACCCCCACTCAACTACCCATACAGCCCCACTCAACTACCCATACCACCATTCCCAAAACCATACAATGGAGTAGCTTAATCCAATTGCAAAGCTGAGGCACACCATGTCCAAATGACTCCTCTTGAACTCAATGATCTTCACCAAAGCTCAAGAAGAGTGTTGCAAAACAGAGATTATATTAACAATATTGAAGGACCAAAAGCAAAAGAAGATTCAAAAGAAAAGATCAAAGAACCATGGGCTACACTTGATGAAGAAAACAGATTAGAATCAGAGATTGAGAAAGCTCTCTCATGGTTACCATCAAATCCTCCATGTATTCAAGAGAGAACTCAGAAAAAAGAGGAAGATGTGAAGGTCATGATAGAGGAAGATATGGAGAATGATCCAGATCAGCAAAAGAACCAAGGATATCAGATCTATATTGAGATATGGTTTCAGACGGTCACTAAGCTGCAGTAGTACTCTCTTCTTCAGCTATGCCTAATCCCTTCAAAGTCAAATCATTTGGTCTCTGAAATCTGGATAGCTGTCAAAGCATGCATTTCAAGGCTCCACATCATTTTGTCTCTAATCTCGATGTGCACATTGGAAGTATTCTTATACTTGAGAACGATTTTGTTTTTCAAGTAGGGTAGAAAAAAAAAAAAAAATGGAAATAAGAGGAAAAATCTAAGGTGAAAACCTCCTCAGACGCACCTTAGATTGGTTCATTGATTGAAAACCTCCATGAGGCGGTCAATGGGTTGGGAAAAGATAGAAAAGAAAGAGAATAATGTCCTTGGGTGAAAACCTCCCTTGGAGGCGCCTAGGATAGGCAATTAGGGTGAAAACCTCCGTGAGGCGCCCTAGTTGTTTAAAAAAAAAGAGAGAAAAAATAAGAAAAGAGAAAAAGAAAAAGTAAATCTAATTTCCATTGAATAATTGCAGGTTGCAGGAAGGACATTGCAGGTCAAGAGGATCGTTCAAAACAAAGACAAAGGAAGTTTTGGGCTTTCTACAGGAAGCTACAGGCATTTCTACAGGAAGTTCTCTATTTCTATAGGAAACATCCTGTAGAACCTTCAAGTGAGCCAGATTCAATTTTAAAAGGGAATCTGATGGTAGGAATCTGTTGGTTAGGCTTGCAAGCACATTTGTGTCCATCCCTCGCCTTTCTCCATCATTTTTCCACCTCATTGTGTTTCTACATTGTGCTTCTATAGGAAGTTCCTGTAGAAATTGTAGGAAGCTAGAAATGGATTTCAAAAAGGCGGTTTGGCGAATATGGTAGTTTCCTCAAGGGTTCAGAAGTCCTCCTGCAATCTTCAATCTCCTCCTCCATCATCTCCATACCTCCATCACAGCCCAAGTTCATTTTTCTTACCATGCAACAAAACTGTAGAATGCCTTGAAGAAAAAATACCTAGAACATAATTTGTTTTTGCCCTAACTTGGAAACCATGCATCCATTTGAAAAACCATTTTACGAGGAATCATACAGGGGTGATGGCAACATGCCTGAGCAGTTTTAGGCAATTCTAGTGCACGGTTTCCAAAGAATCAACCTCCATCACCATCAACCATTTTTTCACTTTCTCCATATTCGTGCATCTGTTTCAAAACCTGTTTAATGGGGAGATGCATATGGGTGATAGTAACCTACCCAAGCAGTTTCAGCCAATTTCGATGCACGGCTTCTAAGACATTGATCTTTGAAATCTTCATCCATTTTCCATTTTTCTTGAAATTTGTGTATCCATTGATCACAATTTTGCTATGGGAGGTGCATAATGATGATAGGAACATGCTCAACAAGTTTCAGATCAATCTGATCTATCGTTTGGGAGCAATGGCGAAAACAAGTTTCGGTCCTGTGAAAATTCAGCAGCAGTAGCTTGAGGGTGCAGATCTGAACATGGAAATGAACTCCTGCAGCTTAGATCTAGCTAGAGGATACCTGCACAAGCAAAATAACCACACATCAGACAACAAAGAGCTTATAGCACAAAGTATCCATCATGCAACCACCGAAACAGATGCATGCAGCAGCAAAAAGCACCTCACAGCAACCATTTGACTTCAGGTACGTGACTAAAACTTGGTCCTCTATTGCATGAATCTAATCTAAGCACTGCATGAACGAATGAAATGTGGGGATTCAGCCAGTAAGCTAGCCATATTCGATTGCACTTATCCAGGCGAAAATCACGCAGTATGCGTGTATAGTCATTCACGTGGAAGTTGAAAAACATAGGCAGTGGTAGATGTGTTGAACTCCAGCGCACAGGGCATCAATTGATTAACAAATAGAAGAAGACATGCAGTTCATAACATCACTACAGTTCGAAAAAGCCAGTGCGCATGTTTTTGCCACCTCACCACAAATCACGCAGCAATTAAAGACGACTCATCTGAAACTCACGAACTGATGTTCATCTGCACTTTCCACATCCTCAACTGAAGTGTGCACAATCAGTTAACCTATCGTCCTCCATTGAGTTTTTCTACCTGTTTTCAAGATTCTGCTGCGTATCAGGCTTGCTCAGAGGTGCAGGGGCGCTCTACAGGTGTTTCTACAGGAAGTCTTCTACAGGAAACACAGAAAACAGCCTTCCAAAGTAGAAAAGCCTGGATTTTTCTTCGACAAATTGGAAATCTCAAAGAGAGGTAGGCTCAAACATGCCATCCCCATGGTTAATTTTTGAAAGGTGGGGAATTATCTCATTTGAAGTGAAAAGAATTGGAACCAATCTGTCTGTGGGTCCAGACGGTGTTTTGCTTATATAATACACAGAATTTCTTTTGAATGGTGCTGCGTCTTATTCACCTGCATGGTTCCTGCAGGAAAAATCTCCCCATTATAACGATAAAGCGCTGTAAGGCTCACCTGTGTACATAGAAACCTTTTTCTTTTGTGACTGTTACATGGTTAGTGTGAAAATTAGCTGTGCACTCTATCTGTGAGAGCCTAATTTCATTTTGACAGTCAAGTTTTGGGGCAGCAACAATATTATAGCCAAGGAATTGGTGAAAGGAGAGATACAACCAACAAAGAAATCTTGTCCTAAGAGTCAAGGAGGAAAGCCATATCAGAATTCTCCTTTTGATCAGAGCACAAGCCAAAACAGGGCATTATATCCAAATTTTGGCCGACGAACTCACTTCATCTAGGAGTGAGGAAAAGGAGAAAATTGAGGCAGAGAGGAAAACAAAGGGGAAGAAAGCTAAGGGTAAGAAAACCCAGGGTAGAGAAATAGTGAAACCATCACAAGGAAAGCAAGAGGAAAAGCAAGAAAGAAAAAGAAGGATGAAACAGAGAGAAGAAAAACAAACAAGTTTAATCCCTGGTAATTGTTGCAGGTTGCAGGTACACAATGCGGAAATGGGACCTCCCAACACAAGTAGAAGGGTCCCTACCAAATTACAAGGCATCCTCACATCCATCCCCTCCATGAACACTCATGTTTTTCAGGGTTCGGACACAATTTAGTCATGGTTCAACCTTCTACAGTGAGCTACAGGACTTTCTATGGGAAGTTCTGTATTTTTACCAGAAACATCCTATAGAGCCTTTGGGCAAGCCAAAATCAATTATGGAGAGGGATTTGAAGCTTGAATTCTATTGAGGAGGCATGCAGCCACTCTTTTCTTCCATCCTCCACTTGTTTCATCTCCTGTCACCACCATTGCCACTATCTGGTTGAATATACCTACACTGTCATACCAGAACCCTGTTTTCTCAGATAGAATTTTTTTTTTCAAGTGAAAAATAAATCATGCAGAGGCCCGCACACATTACCTGTCAGGACCCTTCATCTATGAATGCAACTTTGTTTGTTTCAGCATGCACCCCAGGAGGAGAAACGACTACCAAATGTCCTACAGGAATCCTGTAGCAGTTGATCTGGTTAGAGCACATACCATGGAGACACCAGTAGCTCACATCAAACGAAGCCAGCGCATGCAGCATTCACCACTAGAGAGTCGGGTCTCAAGGTCTTGGAACTAGCATCAGCCAATGGAAGAAGAGCACCGGCACCTAGGAACCAACTCTCAGGCCCTGTTAGAGTACATGGATCGGCAGGCTCAGGCCATAACACACTTCGAGGATATGGAGTGACTATTGGGGGACAATTATGTTCATGCTTGCACCTGTAGGTGGGACACATTCTCCCACAGCCTCAAAATCGGGGAATACCACACTCCAACTAGAATGAGGGAGGCCTTGGCACGAGTGCCTCCCTACAAAAAGTCTATGCAAAATATCCAGGCCAGCTGGATAGGCCTCAAGTTAAGTTCCCCTTTGCATTTGGGATTGTTAGAAGGAGGCACAGAAGAAGAAGAGTATAAGCAGTGGGAAGAGGAAACCACAGCAAAATTGAAGAAGAACACACCCCCAGCCATGAAAGCCAAATTAGGGAAAGTTGTTTCTACAGGAAGGCAGAAAACTGCTTCTACAGGAAGCCAGAAAATTGCCACTACAGGACTTTCTACAGGAAGTTTGGGGAAAGGGCAGCAAAAGGAGAAATTGGCTGAGATCTTAGCTGGGGAGGCAGTAGCTGTGCTGGCCACCTGTTGTGCTATACAACAACCTCCCATTTCAATTTATTTTTACTTTAGAAAATTATAAATTGAAATGGGTCTCTTTTAGATTAAATTGGTATTAATCCATCACTCTTCTAAAGGTTCAGAAATAAACAAAATAGCTTTAAACCTTTTCAAATAAATCGGTCTTAAAAATAAAACGAATAATCCTTTATTATTGTGATAAAGTGATCGCAAGATCGCATATCGCAACAACAAAGGATGCATAAACCATGACCCATTGATTTTCCCCGATGCGATAAAAGAAAAATAGCCAATGGATATCGGGAAAACAAATAATAAAAGGCCCCTCCCCTTTGCTCTGACGTGATATCGCAATCGGTCGTTGGGGAATGCGACGTGAACATAACAAACTCTCCTCGTTCAATCTCTCGATGCGAGTCAAGCGATATCATTATCAGCGATCGGGGATTCCATAAGACTTAAATAAAATTGCCCAAGCCTTCTTCCGATTGCCGATTGCGATGAGCCCAAAATGTGACTTTCGAAAAGGATCAATATGATTTCCCTATATTATATACTAATTATCATTAAAATCCTTTTCTCTTCCTGATAGAGACTCACTCGCGTCGAACCGCCAAAAAATCAAATCCGCGCTTAAACCATTATTCAGCAAATAAAGGATATAATGAGCAATTAAATGATTGAAATGTTTTAATGGCCAATTAGTGAGCAGTCATGCCTAAATCCTTTTAGAGATTGCATCCGCGGGAGCCTTATGATAAATCCTCCATTGCTCATTGATTGACGCAATTTCCTCATACTTGGTTTTTGCCATCTATTCTCTGCATTACGTTTATTTTTCTATTGCGCAGAGTTTTTTCGCATTAACGATGGGAAAGAAATCTAAGAAGTCTGGAACGCCTTCGGCTCCTATGGTAACAGGACAACATGCCACTGATCTAGGACCAAGCAAGAAGGGATTAATCTCAGACACCACATGTCTCAGCCTTGGCAGCACTACTTGGCAAAGTATTTACAACCTGGTAGAAGCCGAGGACCCTCAGCAAACATCGGTACAAGCTTCAACAGGTTCAAGCCGGAAATCTGATGCTACTTTAAAAGATTTGGATGATTCCTACCTACATAGGATAGCAGCTCAAGAGCAAATTCTTCCATATACGGATGTGGTGAGATGGGAAATTGAGGAAATTCCAATCATGGATAGAACATTCTGCACTGTTGATGGAAGAGTATTTGGTTCATTTCATCCCAACTATTTCAGACAAATGTACCACTTTCTCAAGCCAGAGAAGAAGTACTATAAAGCATTTCTAGAGAAGTTTCGAGATGAGAATGAGACCGAGTCAGTGCCTATACGAGAATGGAGACAGAACCCAGCGAAACACAAACATGAGTCTTCGGGTAAGTACTTCGTCGACTCCTTATGCTCTGCTTATTGTTATGTTGGAGTCATGATGTGTCGATTGTGGGGATCGCATGATTCTTCCAAAGTTTCCATAGAGATGGTTCCTTTGATGGAAGCGGCATATAATAGTGAGATCATGGATTGGGGGACTATATTATTGGATAAGTTGGCTACGGCTATTCTTGAATTCAGAAACAAATCCCGTGTTACTGATAGGTTCATCCCTCCATTTTATTTTAGCACCTACATTCTAGATACCCTCTATTTCAATTCCGAGTTTCTTATGTTAGGGTGGATATGGACTCCACAGGACCCTATGCCTATTCATGTCTACCACCAGAAACTATGGAAAGCTCATTATAAACACCATTTATACCAAGTCTGCAATGGATTCATGCTACCTCTTTACTATGCAATTTTTGATAAACCTGCCCCTAAGATCTCCTCTCAGGCTGAGATTGACTTGACAGCCCTAGGAACCTGGTTTGGAGAAGAAAAATTCACCTATGTAAGAGTGTTTGGCAGTTAGGCCAAACCTCATGTCCTCCCCTTGTACATACCAGACAAGCTATTAGCTCGCGAAATAGCATATCAGCTTACAACTGCATGAGCCACGAAAACTCTCATAAATTCAAAGAAGCAAGTTTTGCCTCCTTTTCCTCTTAGGTGTGGCATCTATACTCTGTATGATTATAAACATGCAGAAAAAGAGGCAGAAAAAATGAACGTCCTAAGTCTCGCCACTCTTCCTAATAGACGTTTTGTCCCGAAGAAAGTCATCTATAATGCCCTGGATCAAGCCAAGCTTACTAAATTCGAGCACAAGGAAGATGAGTTTGATGACCTATTCTCCTCCACTGAGTCAATCTTCTAGGTACAAAAGCTAGCCAGAATGAGATATCGTGATGACGGGTTAGTAGAATTTAACAAACTTAGAGAACAGAGATTGCAAACTCAGCCACTAGATTTGTTAGCTATGACCACGATGATTCAGTCAAGTGAGCCTAAGCAACAGCTTACTAATGAACCTCCTGCTACATCCACAATCTATGAAGAAGTCTAGAGAAGAGAGCAGGAGGAACTCCGAAGATTAGAACAAGAAGAGGGATAGAGAAAAGAACAAGAGGAGGCACAAAGGAAAGAACAAGAGGAGGCTGAAAAGAAGCAATAGGAGAGAATAAGGGAAGAAGAACAGAAAAAGCAGCAGGAGCAGAGTAGCAAAGAAATAAATGTTGATACTCAAGTGGACCCAAGATTGCTTGAAGAATGGAAACAATTCAATACAATTATAGGCAATCTTGAGACCTCAACAGACGCCGAAACATCCAAAGCTGTCGATACACAAGATACAACATCAAAGAAGGCTCCAAGCAAAGGAACCAGCGGTCCACCCTCAAATACCGTAGTAGGAATAATTTTGAAGAACCATTCCGATCAAATTATTTTGCAAGTGGAGGAAATTCCTCCACTAGATATTTTCTATAGCCCAAAACACAGGGCTGTGATAAAGTGACAGCAGAAAAGAAGAAGGATTGATCAACCTTCTCTGTTCCCTGAATAAACAATAACAACAAATGTGGTATGGAGAGAAGAATTCGACCCCTCCGATGACGTAACCAAGTTATCTCAATATGCCGGTGCCTATTCGGTAGCCACCATGGATAAGGCATCAGAGGTAAGCAATTTTTTGAAGGAAAAGGATCAAGCGATCGCTTTATTACAAGCGCAACTATCGGAAGAGTGGCAAAAGTTAGAACAGCTACAACAGAAACTGTCCACACAGCAACAATTAAACAACCAGCTAAACAAATAGTTGCATGAAGAGAAGCAGAGGATCGATTCGGGAGCAATCCAAAAACGGAAGGAACTATCCGAGGCATTATCAAAGTTGAAGGCGATGAATGAAAAGATGGAAAAGACAAAAGATGAGCAAATTGCTCAATTATCAGCTCAAGTAGAAAGGCTCAAGAGTCTTCCCCAACCTGCTGAGTTTAGAGAAGAGGCAATGCAAATTAACAAGGCATTAATAACACAAATAATATTGTTATGTCATGAAATCGCCCAAGTTGAACCTTTACGCGACATAACATCATCTATAATAGATAATTCAGTGGATGCCAGGCAGGATTTAGAGCAAGCCGAAGACACTTTGACAAATTTTCTTACGTGGCAGGACTCTAATGAGGGAAAGGCAGCAAACTTGCCCAAATCTTACAATCCCATAAGGAAATCCTATTCACAGAGTGGCAATCCCAATTAATGAAAGCAGGGAGAGTTGTTTCCAGATGCAAGTTATCTACGAGAAAATTAATTGACTTGATCAATAATACTCTCTATTTATCTAACATGATTTCTCAATGTACACCAGGTAAACTATTATCGGCCAAGACATTGGAGAAGTCATGTAACGAAGAGCTAGAAAAGAATGGGAGATTGATCTCAGGGATTAAAAGTTTAACTTGGGACACCTATTGGTTGTTCCTAGTAAAACCATACAGTCAAGAGCCACCCTCAAATGCCTGACGAATGCAATTGGGTGTATCATTCTCGATATACATGATGCCACCTATGCTACTCAAATCAATTCTCGTCTCAGCCGCCCTCAAGAAGTGGAGCCAATGCTGGCAATATGCCAACTCAGGACAAAGGGAAAACAACCAGAAGAATGAATCATCACTGCCAATTTCCAGATCACTGTGGGAGAGATATTTTAAGATCGGATTATACCAATTTAGTAGCATTTTAATTTTGTAGTTTGTTAGCTTAGTTTAGTATTTATAGACCCTTTCATGTATTTAGAAAGGGTCGTAAGTTTTTGTATATGACTTAAGCCTGAAGTTTCACTACTGTACTTCAGGCATATTCTTTTA